>PVJL010004814.1:62307-121196 GCA_004026885.1 Lyroderma lyra
AGATTTATATGGAACCATAAAAGACCTCGAATTGCCAAAGCAATACTACATAAAAAGAATAAGGCTGGTGGCATTACACTTCCTGACTTCTATTTATATTACAAAGCATCAATAGTCAAAACAGCTTGGTACTGGCAGAAGAACAGAAATAGAGACCAATGGAATAGAACTGAAAACCCAGAAATAAACCCACAAATTTTTGGACAAATAATTTTCGATAAAGGAGCAAAAAATGTACAATGGGGAAAAGACAGCCTCTTTAGTAGGTGGTGGTGGTAAAACTGGAAAAACATATGCAAAAGATTGAACTTGAACTGTGAACTCTCTTCATATACAAAAATTAACTCAAAATGGATTAAAGGCCTTCATATCAGACCTGCAACAATAAACTGTATAGAAGAACACATTGGTAATAAACTTGTAGAGCTAGGACTCAAGGAAGACTTCATGAACCTGACCTCAAAGGCAAGGGAAGTAAAAGCAAAAATAAATGAATGGGATTATATCAAACTAAAAAGCTTTTGCACAGCAAAAGAAACCATCAACAAGGCAAAGAGACAGCCAACTGAATGGGAGAAAATATTTGCAAATAACACATCAGATAAGGGTCTAATATCTAAAATATATAAAGAACTAATAAGACTTAACAACAAAAAACAAACAACCCAGTTAAAAAGTGGGCAGAAGAACTAAACAGACACTTCTCCCATGAAGAAATACAAATGGCCAGCACACATATGAAAATATGCTCATCCTCATTAGCAATCAGGGAAATGCAAATCAAAACCACAATGAGATATCACCTCACACATCCCAGAATGGCTATTATCAACAAGACAAGGAATAACAAGTGCTGGAGAGGATGTGGAGAAAAAGGAATTCTCGCACACTGCTGGTGGAAGTGCAAACTGGTACAACCACTGTGGAAGGCAGTGTGGAGTTTGCTCAGAAAATTGGGAATGGAGTTACCATTTGACCCAGCAATCCCCCTTCTGGAGATCTACCCAAAAGACTTAAAACCTTTGTCCGCAAAGACCTATGTACCCCAATGTTCATCACTGCGCTGTTCACAGGCCAAAACATGGAAACAACCAAAATGCCCTGGGACAGATGACTGGATAAAGAAGCTGTGGTTCACATACACAATGGAATATTACTCAGGTATAAGAAATGATGAAATATTGCCATTTGCAACAAAATGGATGGACCTGGTGATCATCATGCTTAGTGAAATAAGCCAGACAGAAAAAACAAAGAACTGTATGACTTCACTCATATGTGGAATAGAAAACTGAAAGCAACAAAGAGAAAAGAAATGAACAAAAAAACAAACAACACATAGACACAATCACTAGTTCAATGGTTATTTGGGAATGAGTGGATTAGGGAGGGGAGAAAGTGGCGGGGGTGAGAGAGGAAGGAGGGGAAGCTAAATATAAGGTGATGGAAAGAGAAGTCACATTAGGTGGTGAACTTACTATACAACAAGTTGACAATGCACTGTAGAATTGTATGCCTGAAACCAATGTAATCCTTGCTAACAGATGTCACCCCAATAAGTCTAACAATAAAAATGAATTTATAAAAAAAAATAAAATTTCTATGTTTTTTGTTGGTTTATTTTTGTTTTGGTGGATAATTTTCTCTGTGATTTTCATTTATTATTATTATTTTCATTTTTATTACTCTTAGTTATACAAAACAGTGTAGTGATTTACTATCTACATACCTCATAAAGTAGTTATGCCAAAAAGTCTACTACCCACCTGACACCATACATAGCTCATTACAGTAGCAGTGACTATATTTCCTATGGTATACACCAGAAACTAATGTAAAAATATAAAATGTCAACTGTAAATTTACAAAATATATAGTTAGGTGATAGGCTTTCTCTGTGCCAAGGAAACAAAATTGGTTTTGGGGGTCGAAGAAAATTAAATAAACTCTAGATACACCATCCAGTCAGGGTCAGTGATTTTGTTGTGTGTGCCCTTCTGTTCCTTCTTGACCTTACAATCTTACATTGGAACCAACTAAAGAGAAAAAAAATGTTTTGAAGCACTTATTTTAACAGTTCACACCACTTATTAAGGAAGTTAAAATTATAGTCTGAGGCTATTTTCTGAAGTTAATGGGGATTCCAAATAAATTTAACAACTCAGTCTGATATGTTCTAGAAATGTACCAATGCCTAACTTAGAGTCATCTGTCGATAGAACCATTTTTGACCTTAACAAATAGGTTCACTTTTCTTGCCTTTCTTCCTTTTTCATGCCTTCTATTATCTAAATATCAGTGGTCTATTTTTGTTTATATTAGGTCATGCATACATCATTTTTAACTTATCCATTAACTCAAAATCTAGTTATTAACTGTCTATGTTGTTTTAATTTCTAATTTAGACACTGAGAATAAAATTTAAGTAAAACCTGGCCCCTGCCTTCAAGGAGCTTAAATTAAAGTCTAGTAATATTTCAATTATTCTATAAGATATTCTAGGACAGAAACCATGACCTCTACCTTTAAGTACCTACATGAAACTGGAAACACAGATGTGAAGTAATATTTATTTAATGTAATGTGGTTGAAATTTGTCTAAAAAAATATAGATTTTTAGATGGGTTTTTTAGTAGGTAATGAAATACATGCAAAAATGCAAGTATCATAATACTGAATCAAGTTTTAATGCTTGATGAAGCACCCCAAGCAACTTTTAATACAGATAGATGCTATCATATATATGTACATATAGGTGAGTATATATATATATATGTGTGTGTGTGTGTGTGTGTGTGTGTGTGTGTGTGTGTGTGTGTGTGTGTGTATAAAGATATAGATGATATAACTAGAGTTCATTGATTCCCAAGGGGTGGTACATGTACCCCTGAGGGTACCTGCTGGGCTGTTCAGGGGTGCATGAATAATAATGACTAATGGCATAAAACAAGTAAAGTAAAAAATTTCAAAACATTAGTTATGGAACAATCATTTTTAAGATTGAATCACCATTGATGAAGACACTTAAAAATTAGATCACATTAGAGAATGATAATTGGTGAGTGGGTGGCTATGAACCCTTCCCCCAAACTGCTGTTCTACCAATCATTAAGCACAATTTTAGAACAATCTATTTATGACATTTCTAGAATTTCCCCAAACATATAAACACATCTGTAGTCATACTAGTTGATCAGTTTAGTTATTGATTAAGTAAAAGTAAGTGAGTTATCTTTAATTGTGATTCTTTTCAAGTAGTAATCTACTGTAATATTTAACATTATTTTAATTATTATTGTCAGTGTTTTTAAGCCTGTCACCTATGGATTAGTGATTATAAACAGGAACCATTAAAAAATGGGAATTAAAACCCATTGTCGTGTACATCTCAAGAAGTGTCCACAACTATGAGTACACCCACACTGGGCAATAGTTAAAAGATGAATGACTTAGATTCTACTTGAAAGAAAAGTAACACTCTGAAGAGTATATTAAATATGGGTTTTCATGTAGAATATGACTTTCTTAAGCCTTGTTGTGTTGTGTGTAGGGAAATATTATTCAATAGTTCCATGAGACCCTCTCTAATCATGCAACATTTAGAAACTAAACATCCTATGCATAAAAAATAAACCACATTATTTTTGGCATTTAGAATATTGTGCAACTGTTACTTCATACATGATTTCAGGAGAAAAAGACAATGAAAATGCAGTTGAGGCTAGATTTTTTTACTTATCCTATAGTTAATTGTTGTGAAAACCAACCATAGCTGCATACTTAATTTCTTCTTCTAATTAAGGATACCACTATTGTATGTTTGGGGAAGAACATATCTGTAAAATCAACACTATTGTCATTGCCAAGGTTTCCAGGCAGTGCAGATTTCGGTGTTGGTACACCCAGTTGGAAAAACACACGTGGAGCCAACATTTGAGGACCATAAACACACCAGCAAGCAAGCTACTTTATTGCATACCTGGGAATACATATACGTATTCAAAGAAAGTTGGAATCTTGCCACACCTGCCAACCAGTAGCAGTTTTTTGGGTTTTCATGGTTACATAAGTCAGTACATGTGTAGTAAATGCCAGCCCCAGGAATTCCTCAACCCCAGACATGGACTGATTATACCAACATCAATCCTGGGCAGTGAGCCTGACTTTAACACCTAACAGTGGGCCTGACTATAATTCTTTACAGTGGGCTTGGCTTTAACCCTCTGGGGACTGACACTCCACCTCTACAGGGCTGCAACATGGGACTTTGCCCATAATGTATATCCTTGAGCCCATAGCCCACAGCGGCAATATAGGGTACAGCAAAAGACTACCAGACTGCTAGCAATAATCACTAGGATCATTAGTATCCACTGCCAGGTGGATCCTAAAGAGTTTTACCAAGCGTGAAGGGTCAGCACATGGGTAACATTTTGATACAAGTGTGAAGGCACCCACCAGCAATGCGATTAGCAGCTAAACGATGTTGTTTTATACATAATGGGATTTTTTTCTGTAGTTTCACATGTTCCTCCATCACCCAACCCCACCCATTAGTCATTGCATAACCAAACAGAGGGGGTTGGTTATCATGGTCCTTGCGGAGCAAATTGTCTACTGCTCGGCGACGTTGGTCCCATTCAGTGGTGCTGTTCCATGTATGTAACCATGTCCAGTTGTTTAGAGAAGCTGGGGATCCTTTAGCTGCCTCCACTGGTATTTTTGTGCAGATTCAGCAGTGGGAAACATTGTATACCTGAGCAAAAGTATGTGCCCAGGACAGGATACTATTGCCTGCTATTAGCCTGGGCAGTAGGACAAAGCAGACAGTGACACCATTAAACGAAGATCTTTACCCTCAGGTAAAATACAGGCAATGTATCCATCTTGTGACAACAATGTGGCTGGTAAGGGCTTTGCCCCTGTCTGTGGCATCTGTAACCAAGACCGCAACCAGCCTTCTACAGGATACCTTGATTGGGTGGTTACAAGATTAGGACCTGTTATGGCCTCACAGGCCAAAGGAGCAGCATAAATAGCAGCTAGCTATTTCTCTATAAGGGAATAGCAGGCTTCCTCCCCTTTTTACAGTTGAGACCAGAAACCAATGGGCACTTTACAAGTCCCATGTTTCTGCCACAAGCACCATCCAAACCCATTGTCATCCACTGACACCATTAAAAGGAACAGTAGGGTGGTGTAAACCACCCTTAGGGTTTGGGCTTGAGCCACTGCTTGCTTCGTGGTTCAAAATGACTGCTCTATCTCTGGGGTCCAATCCCAAGTAGCCCCTCACCATATCAGGTGATGTAAGGGGCAAGTTAAAGTGGCTAAATGAGGAATAAACACCCTCCAATAGCCCAACAAACTCAAATAGGTCTGCAATTGCTTCACTGTTGTTGGCCAGGGATATGCCTGTATCTTATCTATGACTGCCTCCCTCATAACCTTAGTCTTACCTGACCAGATAACTCCCAAGAACTTGACAGACAACTCAGGTCCCTGGACATTGTCTTCATTGACTGCCCACCCCCAGGTTTCAAGGGCTTCTCGTAGACTGGTGGCCACAGTCTCAAGCTCTGCTAGACAATCAGAGGTTAACATTATATCATCAATATAATGGAACAGATATAGTCTTGCTGGCTTCTGCCAGGTGGCCAAGTCTCGAGCCACCAGTCCATGGCACAGGGTGGGACTGTGCAGATATCCCTGGGGAAGCACCAGGAAAGTCCATTGTCATCCTTCCCACTTGAAGGCAAACTGCTCTTGACTCTCTGGCACTATATCTATGGAGAAAAAGGCATTTGCCAAGTCCACAACATAGTGATACTGTCCCAGTTCATGTGTGAGTTTGTCCATCAGATCCATAACATTGAGGACTGCTGCATGCAAAGTGGGTGTCACTTTGTTCAGCTCCTGATAGTGCACAGTCATTCACCAAGAGCTGTCAGGCTTTTTCACTGGCCATATGGGAGAATTGTAAGGGCTATGTGTTGGGCAGATTATTTGGCCTTGTTCAAGCTTGAGAATGATACAACCAATTTCTTCATGCCCTCCTGGAAGCCGATATTGCTTTGTATGCACGACACGGGTAGCCTGGGGCAATACCAAGGGGGCATGATGAGGATGTCCCCAAACAATAGTCTTTACCACTTGTATATGCAGGTGAAATTCCCCCATCATCGTTGAGATTGCCAGTCCTTGCAGCACATCCACCCGTAGAATGTATGAGGCAATAGGCGAGCCATAGATTTTATAGTCTTGTGGGGTCAATCGCCCTATGCTCAGGGTCACAACTGCTTGTTTGACCCATATCATCCAGCCCCCATATCCCTCCATGGTGGCCATAGGACCGCTAAAGCAATCCATATTTCCATACACCAAAATGCTATCAGCTCCAGTGTCCACAAGGGATAGTACCCGCTGCACATTATGGGGGAACCAATAAATAGCAAGTTCAACATGTGGCCTCAGGTCCCCCAGGTCCCCCCTATGCCAGGTACCTCGGCCAGATGCCTAGTCTGGGAAAAAATCAGTCAGTCTCAACTCCCAAATTGGGAGTGTAACAGCCAGCAGGGGACTAAAATGCTGCTCATGTTTCAGCAGCTTCCACAGAGCCAGCAGCACTCCAGTAGGCTGATGTTCTATTTTTTTTTGAGGCTACTTCCACAGCTAATAGATCAAACCACATCTGCTTTCGGTTCACTCTCACTGCAGGCTGAATGCCATCCTTTTTAGCCCCTTTATTTTGGGTGCGTCCTTTGGGGAGGGCCCCTTGGGGCCCTGTATCAGCCTCACCTGGCCACCTTTTTCCTTTTGCTTCACTTCCACATTCCCTAATCGAGCTAGGACAGCTGTTATTTCATGCACCCACCAATCTACATAGGGAGCCAGAGAGTCACCATAGCCCCAAAAGATCTTGGGGGTCCTGATGCTGGGATGAGGTCCTTCATCCCAGTGGTGAAAACTTCCTCATCAGGGCTATTGTAGCATACCCAAAACATCATTTGTTGCATGCCCATCTCCCATATAATTTGCACTAGGTCTGAGTACATGGACCAGTCACTCACAGTCTCAGGCAATTCACCAGCATCTGCCCAAACCATTTGGGCCGCTGCCATTAACCAATTGATTAGTGAATGATTCCCTGCATCATGGTTAGTATGGACAATATTTTGTAGCCTTTGCCTCAAGGAAGGGAGTATCATAATGGAGGCCAGTTGGGACATTTCATCAGGGCACAACTCGGTTTCTTCTGCCTCTTCATCTCATAATCTCAATAGCCAGCCTGATACTGTTTCCCCAGCCCTTTGGTGTACCTGGTTCATCAATTCCCATAATTTAGTGTCTAAGTACGCATTGTCATATGCTGCTTGGCCTGGGGGGACCCTGCGGCTGATGCCCTGGCCCCATTTGCTGTTCCAGCTCAACCTTCTGTTGCACTAAGGGGTGAGCCTGCAATATAGATATCAGGCTACCTGCCCTGGAGCACGGTACATACTCCTCCGAGCCCTATAGTGTATGTTCAGCAGCTGTCAGGTGCTCTTCCACCATTTCCTCCTGGTGCTGCAACTGGCGTACCTGTTAAGCTTGCTCCTGCATGTCCTGGTTGGTATGCTGCAGCACAGCCAGAAACATCCAGGCTACCCAGCCAGCCATCTCCTGGTGTGCCAGCAAAACATTCAGCTCCATAGATTCCAGGGCCTTCTTGATATCCTCTGGTGTTGACCTAATCTCATCTCAGTCTCCCAGAGCTGTCCATGTGGCCAGATATGTGGCCACTGGGTACAATAGGGAGGTGGGAGGCCAATTTCTTCCACCTGGGGACCCTCGGACGTGCTGGGGGTAATACTCACCTCATCCTACCAACTACACCAAATGTCATTGCCAAGGTTTCCAGGCAAGGCAGATTTCGGTGGTGGGACTCCCAGTTGAAGAAACACACATGGAGCCAACATACGAGGATAAAACACACCAGCAAGCAAACTACTTTATTGCATACCTGGGACTATATATACATATTCAAACAAAGGTGGCATCTTGCTGCATCTGCCTAGTAGCAGTTGTTTGAGTTTTCATGGTTACATAAGGCAGTACATGTGCAGTAAATGTCAGCCCCAGGAATTCCTCAACCCTAGACATGACTGATTATACCAAGGTCAAGCCTGGGTGGCAGGTCTGGCTTTAAATCTTTACTGTGGGCCTGGCTGTAATTCTTTACAGTGGGCTTGGCGTTAACCCTCTGGGGACTGACACTATCTTGCTTTCAAAAAATTCAGTGTCTCCATGAATTCAGAAAATATCTGACGATGTTGAAGCTTTAGTAGTAGATAGAATTAGAAAAAGTAAATTATTTTCTATCCATGCTGGTGAAAGTGCTGATTTATCTCTTTGTCTATTTTGCTCATCATCACAAGGTATTTAGTAGGAAATGAAATTGAGGAAAATGTGTTGTTTTGCTGTCAATTATCAGAGAATACCACAGGCAAAGATATTTTGATGCAACTAATGGTTATTATATTGAAAAAGACACTAGTTGGTCAAATTGGTGTGGTGTAAACACTGACAGAGGCAAGCCTATGTTACGTTGCTTAATTGGCTTATGCAGTTGAACTAAAGAAGTATCTCCCATGCAAAATAGGGTTGCTGCTGAATTCTTAGACAAAATCTTGCATTCAAGTCTCTTCCTAGTGAACTGAAAGATGTTTGTGATGAGGCTGTAAAAGTTGTAAATTTTATTAAGTCACCACCACAAAACTTCAGATTGTTTAAAGAGCTGTGTGAAGAAATGAACAGCTTTCATTCACAGCACATTAATTTTGCATACAAAGGTAAGGTGGCTATCTCATGGCAAAGTACTTACACAGATATTTGAATGTACAAATGAAGTACAGATATATTTTTAGAAACATCATTTTTCTCTTGCTCCAAAAATTCAGGATAGTGATTGGCTTCAAACTCTTTGATATTTATTAGACAATTTTCTAGAAATAAACAAACTCAACTTAGGACTCAAGAAAATTGAGTCAATGATTTTAAAACTGGACTTTTGAAAAATGTGTATTAAAGAAAAGTCAGCCTAAAGTTTTTGAAGCTCTGCACAACTTCTTATCTGAGAATGACTTGCACCCATCCAAAAACATGAAAAAGAATATTATACATCACCTGGAAACTCTTAAAATGTCCTTTCATAAGTACTTCTCCAAACATGGAAAAGAATAAAACTGGATTGCAAATCTATTCAATGAAGTATTCTTCAAAGAAGCAAAACTATCAATCAATGAAAAAGAGCAGCTAATCAAACTTTAAACTGAATCTTCTTTAATTCTAATTTTAAAGGAAAGCATCTTATTACCTTCTGATTAGATGTCAGTGAGGAATATGAATAGCTCAGTGAAGAAGGCACTCAACTACCTCTTCCCACTGTGTGCTTACTTTGGCAGTGCTCTACAAACAACTGGGTAAGGTGCCATGACCTTGGCAAGGTTATGACATGTTAGTGAGTTTTTTGTATAACGCTGTGAACATAAGCTCACAGTGGCAAGTTTGCAAACTAAATGGTCAGATTTTGATGATGATGACAGCTCTGATGTCCATTCCAGAAAAAGAATTCCAAAATTGTTTTGAACAATGTCAAAGAGATTCTGTCTCTGATTTTGGGTCTTACATTTAAGTTAATACATTTTTATTATATTCTTGTATATGATGTAAATAAATAGTATAGCTTCATTTTTTCATATAAGCATATCTGTCTCATTATCACACCACAATTAATTGAAGAGACTGTCTTTACCCCATTGTATATTCTAGCCTCATTTGTCATAACAAAATTGATCATGTAAACATGAGATTATTTTTAAATTTCTACTCTGTTCCATTGATTTATGTGTCTGTTTTTATGTCAGTGCCATGTTGTTTTGATTACTATTAATAGATGATTGAATTAAGAAATTGTGGCCCATAATTGCAATAAAATATTGCTCAACCATAAAAATATAATACAATTTTTCTATTTGCAAAAACACAGACAAACCCAGAAAGTATTATGCTTATTTAAATAAATTAGAGAAAAATAAATACCTTATGAGTTCACTTATGTATGGAATATGAATAACCAATTAAATGAACAAACAAAACAGAAACATGCTGATAGATACAGAGAAAAAAAACTGAAGTTCACCAGATAGGAGAGACATGAGATGGGGGCCTAGGTGAAAAAGGCAAAGGAATTAAGAAATACAAATTGGTAGTTATAAAATCATCACTATGATGTAAGTACAACATAGGGAATATAGTCAATAATATTGTAATAATTATCTATGATGCCAAATGAGTACTTGACTTATTTGTGGGAATCATTTTGTAAATTATCAAGTTGTCTAAGACTATGCTATATATTTAAAACTAATAAAAATATTGAATATCAACTGTAATCAAAAATTAAATATATTTTATGAAACATGGGTATGTTTAGTGTTTCTTGAGTCAGTTAAACTTCTGTGAAAATTACAGCTGGAATCTATTTTTCCAAAAGTAGAAGCCATTGTGACACTTGTCTGGATGCATTTTTGCTTCATCTTCACTGATTGGTTTTTCTTTGGTTAATTTGTTTTAACAGATAAAATTTATTAACTTTCTCTGACTTGAGGTGTGGGGTGATTTGAATATGATTTCAAATAGAATTAAAAGATACATGTCAGAGTTGTATCTCTTATGAAAACCATTTTATAACTTTTTAAATACAGGGTGTCCCAAAACACATATACAGATTTTAACAGCTGACAACTATTGTATTTTTTCTCTTTTTTTCAGGTTTAACCAATTTAAAATAATGGGTTAAGTCTAGTGAACATGAAATATCCTCTGTGTTCACAAGACCTTATGCTACTAGGTTTTTTTTAATGGGAATACATAAAAATTGAAGTTTATGGTATAGAACCAGCAACAGTTGACAAATTAAAGGCAGCCATTAAATGAGAGGGTGCACAATAATTCGTGATATTTGTGATTTTACTGCTTTGCATTGCCAACAGCGCCTGGAAAAGAACAATTACCATTTGAAAACAGGCATTGACAAAAAAATTTTATTTCTGTACATTCTTTTAAATTTTGAAAATAAACTAAATGTTAATAAACACTGACTTTATAATTATTCAAGGTGTGTTCACATTTTTGGACACCTTATATTGTGTGTATTGAGTATGAGGAGTTTTTCCCAATACTGGTAAAATTCAGTTTCTAGAAGAAGTACATAGATTAATTTAAGGTTTATAATATGAATTGATTTAAGGTGTAAAGCCACATTTGAGCCTCAAGAAAAAATGTATCACTCTCAGATTTCTTTCTCATGATCATAATGTATGAGAGTTCAGAAGAATGTACTTAACATTCTAACCCAACCTTAAAGCAGCGGTTAAATTTTTTGGATCTATAATTAGTCATAATTAAGATTCTGAAAGTCTTTTTTGATTAACATTAATTTAATAATGTATAATCATTAGCTTTCAAAATATGTGTTTTAATATTTTAAGACTTAGAACTCTTTTAATGAACCAACATTAGCTACTCTAGCATTGTTTAACTCAGTAAATACATATTGAACCAAATGAAAGGCAATATCCATAAACACACATACATGATATGGTTTCTATTCACAATGACAGTTACAATGTAGTATGGGAAATAAAGCATGTATGCAAAAATCCAAAGAATAAAATAGAGCATGATTAATTTCATAGGCATATAGATATGATGGTTATATAATATATTATCTAAACCATAATGCTTTTGAAAGTGAAAGCAAGACTATTAACCAAAACAGAAACAGACTCATAGATACACAGAGCAAAGTAATGGTCGCCAAAAGGGTGGGAGTTGGGAAGCTGGGTGAAAATTATGAAGGGATTAAGAAATACAAATTGGTAGTTACAAAGTAGTAATTGGATATAAAATACTGCATAGAGAATACAGTAAATAATGTCGCAAGTGCTATGCATTGTGCTTGGTGGGTACTAGACTAATTGAGGGGTTCACTGCATAAATTATATAAATTTTTAAGACTATGCTGTACATCTGAAACATATAAAATAATATTGAATGCCAAGTGTAACTTAAATAAATGATTTTAAAGTAATTAATATTTAAATAAACAAGTGAAACAGGTGAAAGTCTTCACTTATCTTGATAAATAACTATTTTTACTCATCCTACCTATGAATGATACATATAAAATGATCTCAGAGTTCAAACCTGGTTAAGAACATTTCAAGATAAAGTTATTATAAAATACTTTATGGAGGACATAGCACTTGAAAAAAATGAAGAATAGATTAGGTTTTAATAGGTAGATGTAGAAAACAATATTCTAAAAAGTGAAATTATCATAAACAAAGTGCTTAATGTTGAGATTGAAGAGTACTACTTGAGGAGAAGCAAGTTGTATGTGAGGTATGACAATTAAGTTCACAAACTCATCCGAGAAAAAATGTTACATACCTCCTTGCTGAATATCACTATGGTCACCTTCGAACTACTCTCCTTGGAAAGCTGTGCACTAAAGCCATCACCTATTCTACCTTTCAAAGAAATTTTGAAAATCTTATTCTGGAATGGTCATCAGAGCTGCCATTGTATGAATCTTAATGTCCTGAACATCATCAAAATGACTTCACTTCAATATTTCCTTTATCTTTGTATAAAGGAAAAAGTCATTGGAGGCCAGATTAGGTGAGTAGAAAGTGTCTTCCAATCCATTTATTTGTGTACTGGCTAAAAAATCCCTGTGAGCTGGTGCACTGTTGTGATGCAAGAGCCATGAATTGGCAAAAAAGTTCATGTCATTTTTGTCTAACTTCTTCATGCAGAATTTTCAGCATTTTCAAATAGTAAACTTAGTTGATTGTCTAGTTGGTACAAATTCAGAATGAACAATTTCTCTGATATCAAAATATTTTGACTCAATTTACACTGGTGAAACTTTTTTGGTCATGAAGAGTTGCATGATTTTCATTGTGCACTTTAACGCTTTGTTTCAGGGTCATACTGGTACACTCAAGTTCCATCAACAGTGATAACACAGCACAAAACATCATCGTGCCTCTCCAAAAGGTTTCTGCAAACTTCAATTTTCTTTGTTTTTGTTTATTGGTGAGGCTTTTTGAGATCATTTTCACACACACCTTCCACGTACTAAGATTATCAGTTCAGACTCTGCTATTTCTCTATCAATGTTTATTTGGTCTTCTACGCTTCTCACAGTCAGTCAATAATTTTAAAAATTTTTTGCAATACTTTAAACAGTCCCACTTTTTACTGGCTGCCCTGACCTCTCTTCATCAGTGATGTTTTCTCTTTCCTCTGAAAAATGTTTACTTTTTTTGTGTACTGTGATTTTCTTCATGTTATTATCCTGATAAACTTGGACTAATATGTCCCTGATTTCACTTCTATTCTTGACAAGTTTAACAAGAAATTTAATGTTGGCTCATTGCTCTAATTCAAGCTTCAACATTCTTATGGTGGCACACAAAGCACACAAAAACAATGAATGCCACTCAGCAAGACACCACCACATGTCAACAGGAACACAGCTGTGAGACAGAGATATACCAAGGTTATAAAACCTTACTGAGTCTTTTGTACAGTGCTGCCAAAGTAAGCATATCATGGCACATTTTTTAAATTAATAGTCAGATCTCATACCTTAAATTAGGACAAAACAAAGATTAGAGACAGAATATATGGGTCAATAGCTTTGAAATTTATTCCATAAAATATATGCTTCATTTTAGTGTCTATAAGAAACTTATATATGGATTGATTTACAAGAAACATGGAAACTAATATGCAAGTGATCATTTCTGAATGGCTGTTTATTCTCAAAAGTTCAATTTTTCTTGGTTCCTTCAGTATTGGTTCAAGCCATACATATGAGTTTCTGCCTGTTCTATTGCCTGCTTCTAAAGTTGCCACAAACACAGAATGTTTCAGCCTCTCTGGGCTTCCTGTAATTATACTGATTACTAAGAACCATGAAAGCATTAGCAACCTATCTAACTGTATTTCTGGCTTCCTGGATTCTATATGCAATATCCCACTCACCAGGTTGAAACATCTTGAAAGCCAATATCTTTTAAAAACAGTATCTTTTATAATCATTACAGCTCTGATTCCCTGGCATTGAACAACCTGTGGAAGCACATTTTTCCCAGCCTTCTTTTCCTCAGAGTCAAAGCTTATTCAGTCTTTTGTAGTACATCCCATTATGAATTCTGAATATGCCTTAATTATGACAAATTATGCTGGTTATACCTCATAATATGGCACAAGCTATAACAGCATCTTCAATAACTTTGTTTCTAGGAATTGAGAAATAAATTTGTGCTCACCTTCCCTAAGCACTTTTGTGATATTATTTAGTTTTAGCCTGTAATCCCTCAGCTTTAGCTTTTGGAATGAGGAAAAAAACTACTTTTAAAAAATACCCATCTACAGAAGTCCCATATATTTTTCACATTTTCCTTCTCTTTATATGCTCTAACATAGGCAGTAAGTATAGCCTAATACAGAACTGGTTACATCCAGATATCTCTAATGTAGCAAAGAATATTGCAGTGAAAGCAATGTAAATGAATGCTGGATTTTGTCAAACTATTTTTCTGCATCTATTGACATCATCGTATAATTTTTATCTTTTACTTTTATGTAGTGTATCATTTTCATTTATGTGCAGATACTGAATCCACCTTGCAACTCAAGAATAAATCTCACTGAATCATGGTGTATAATCTTTTTAATGTATTGGTCTATTCAATTTGCTGATATTTTATTGAGGATTTTTGTATATACAGTAATTAAATTTATTGATCTATATTGTTCTTTATTTGTAATCTCTTTTTCTTGTTCTTGAATCAGGGTTATGATGGCCTTATAAAATGAGCTTGGGTGCAATTTCTTCTCTTGAAAAATTGGGGAATATGTTTAAAAGAGTACATGTTAATTGTTATTGAATGTTTCATAAAATTTACCTATGAAGCTGCCTGATTCAAGACTTTTGTTTGTTTGGAATATTTGTATTACTGATTTTTATTTTGTTAGTAGTAATCGGTCAGTATATATTTTCTGTTTTGTTTTGTTTTGTTTTTTGAGTCAGTCTTGAAAGATTGCATGTTTTTAAAAATTAATTTATTTTATTCAGATCATCCAATTTATTAGCATATAATTGCTTGTAATATTTTCTAATAATCTTTTGCATATCTGTGGTGTCAGTTATCACTTCTCCTCATGTATATCTGTTCTCATTTATTTGGATTCTTGCTCTCTTTTACTCTTGATGAGCTAAATATTTACCATTTTTGTTTATTATTTTAAACATCAACTCTTGGTTTTATTAATATTTTTATTAATATTTTAATTAAAATTTATTTGGGTGACACTTGTTGGTAAAAATTACATAGGTTCCAGGTATACAATTCTACAATATATTGTCTATGTTTTTCATTATGTGTTCAGAACCCAGTCAGTTCTCTTTAATCATCATATATTTGAGTACCCATTCCTTTTCCTCCACCTTTCTCCTCTCTTGCCATAAGGTAACCACTAAACATATGAGTGAAGTTATATGATTCTCATTTTTTTCTGTGTGGCTTATTTTGCTTTGTATGATGGCCATATTTTATCTTTTCTTATGGCAGAGTATTATTTCATTGTGTAAATGTACCACAACTTCTGTATTCAGTCATCTGTAAAAGGACCTAAAACAATAAAATGACTAGAAGAAAACATCCATACTAAATTTATAGACCTTGGGTCAGGGAGGACTTTATAAACCTGTCCTCAAAAGCAAGGGAAGTAAAAGCAAAAATAAATGAATAAGCTTATGTCAAACTAAAAAGCTTCTGCTCAGCAAAAGAAAAAAACAACAAAGGAAAGGGACAACTAAGAAAATGGGAGAAAATATTCTCAAACAATGACTCTTATGAAAGGACAAACATCTAAATTACAGGTTCTGGCAGAAGTTAACACCCATTTTATGAGCCTGTGATCTACACAAAATATTTTATTACAAAATCATAAGCATGTAATTCTGTAAGATAACAATATTTTAACTACTTAAAATAGAGTGTTACTTCAGCCAGACCCTGTATATTAACAACTCATAGAACTGAACAATAAAGAGCAAGTAATTCAATTTAAAAATGGGTAGAGGTACTGAATGGAAACTTCTCCCATAAAAACATACAGATGGCCAACAGATATATGAAAAATTGCTCAACTTAATTAGCTATTAGAAACAACGCAAATCAAAACCATAATGTGATAGCACCTCACACGTGTTAGAATGGCTATTATCAACATGATAAGGAATAACAAGTGTCAGAGAGGTTGTGGAGAAAAGGGAAGCCTCTTAAACTTCTGGTGGGAATTCAAATTGATATAACTGCTATGAAGGACACTACAAAAGTTCTTTAAAAAATTAAGAATAGAGTTTCCATACAACCTGGCAATCCTCCTTCTGGGTATCTAACTCCCCAAATTTGAAAACCTTAGTATGCAAAGATATATGTACCCACTGTTCATTGCAGCACTATTAAGAGTGGTCAAGTCCTGGAAGCAGCCAAGGTGTCATTTAATAGATGACTTTATTTATTTTTCACTGCTGATTTTATTATTTCCTTCCATTTATTCGCTTCGGGATTTGTTTGCTGTTTTTTTATTTTTGTTGTGCTTGATTGTGTTTTGTTTTGTTTTGTTTTATTGTTCCTTTAAGTGTATGGTTATATTGTTTATTTGAGATTTTTCCTTGCTTCCAGATCTAGGTCAATATCTATGAATTTCTTTCTTAAAAATGCTTTCACTTTGACCAGTGGTTCACAACCTTTCTCCACTTGTGTACCCCTTTTAAACACATTTCAATAAATTTTACCCACTGTTTGTCAAACAGCTGTTTTTATATGCTGACACTATTGTTCAGTGCCTACCTTTATGTAAAATAGTGGAAATGAGGTAATAAGTTAGGTAAGAAAAAGTACTACACTAAATGTACAAACCACATAACAAAATGGTGGCATGAGAGGGACCGCTGAAAAACTCCTCTGGAGATTACAATTAATAAAACACCCATACCTCAAACAAGAACCCTCTACACAATGCACAATCACAGCTAAGGAACCTACTTGTTACATTAAGGTACCTACAGATAGGCAGAGGGATAAACAAGAAAGAAATTAAAAGGGAAGAGCGAAGACACAGCAACTTGCAAGTTCACACTTGGAACTCTATCGCTGGGGGAGGAAGGAGGAAGAAGGTGGCAGGAGAACACTCTGGATCTTATGCGTCCTTGGGCAGAAGAAAAGAGGTCCAAGGCAGGGGCATGAGATACTGCAACCACCTCACTTTAGTGCCAGAAGGTGCCACCTGGACCATAAAACTCAGTGGCCAGACTTTACACCATTTCAAGAGGAGGGAGTGTGACTGGGCAGTGAGGAGCCACAGTGCAAATGCTCCAGTGAAGAGGAGGAGAGAAAGGGATATGTGCACATTTCTTAGCCCACAACCAGCCCAGTCTGAAGGACCAGGATACAGGACAGCTGACTCCAAGGTTCAGGACAGAGTCTGTAGGGGAGGGCGGGCAAACCAAGAACAGGAAAGTGCAATCATACACAAACCTGCACAACTCCTGGAGACCCTGACAGAAAACAAAGCCGCATATGCACCTCCCCCACCTACCTCTCCTGGCCCAATATCAGCAGGGAACACCAAAGAAACTGCAGCAGCAAGGGTCCAGAAAGGCTGGTAAAGTGAAAAACAAGAGAAAGGAGCTCAAAATAAAGAGATGGGGACAGATGACCCATCAGAAACAGAGCTCAAAGCAATGATTATAAAATGCTTAAGTAACTGAAAGGTAATTTCAACAAAGAGGTAGCAAGCGTTAAAGAAGATTTACAAACCAGTATAAAAAACTAGAGAGAGATAATTAACTGAAATGAAGAATGGAATAAAAATCACTTAACTAGATAAAATAGAAGCACAAAGCAGAGATTTTCAGGAAAAGTAAAAAAAATGAGGATGGATGGGATTCCTCTGGGACTATATCAAATGTGAAAAATATCAAAATAATAGGTGTACCAGTAGGGACAGAGGAAAAGCAAGGGATCAAGAAATTATTTGAAGAAATATTCAATGAAAAATTTCCTAATTTGGTGAAAGAAATAGACATACAAGTCCAGGATGCACACAAAATCCCAAACAAGGTGATCTCAAACAGGAACACACCAAGACAAATCATAATTAAAATGGCAAAAGTTAAAGAAAAAGAGAAAACTCTAAAAATAGCAAGAGAAATGCAAGTAGTAACTTATAAAGAGGAACCCATTTGACTCTCAGCTGATTTCTCACCAAAAATTTTACAGGCCTGAAGGGATTGGCAGAAAATATTCAACGTGATGAAAACCAAGGATCTACAACCAAGAATAATGTATCCAGCAAGGATAGCATTCAAAATTGAAGGACAGATAAAGAGCTTCTTAGATAAGAAAAAGCTAAAGGAGTTCACACCACCAAACCAGTACTACAAAGAATGTTAGAGGGACTTTTTTAAAATGGGAGGAGGAATGGGAGAGTGGGTAAAATAAGGAAAAGGGATGGAGAAATTTTATTGTTAACATAATATTGAAAGCAACAAAGAAAAAAAAACTCATGGACACAGTCAATAATTTAGTAGTTAACTGAGTGTAAGTGGGGAGGGAGGTGGGGGAGAAGCAACAGGGACACAAATGTGGTGATGGAAAGAGAACTGACTCAGTGATGAACATATAATACAACACATAGAAGGTGTAATGTAGAATTGTACACCTGGGATCTATGTAATTTTACTAATAAATGTCACCCCAATAAATTAAAAAAAATAAAATTTAAAAAAGTACTAATCAAATATTTAATTTTAAAATATTCATTACAGTTAAATATTGATAATGGTAATCAAGTATTTGAAAATTAATTTAAAAACTACTTGAAAATAATCACAATTTTAAAAATGCACTTACTTTTAATAAGTCTATAACTAAACTGATTAAACAGTTTAACTGCAGATGCATGTATGTGTTTGAGAAAGTTCTAAAAATGTCATAAATGGATTATTTTGAAAATGTGAATAATCACTGATAGAAGAGCAATTTGGGGAAAGGGTTCATAGCCATGATTTCACCAATCATCATTTGCTAATGTGATCTAATTTTGAAGTTTTTTCATTAATGGTGACTCAAACTTAACATTTATTTTTCCATAACTAACATTATGCTTTTTTTTTTTACTTTACTAGTTTTTGCACCATTACTGATTATTTTTTTGTTTGCTGTTTCCTTGAACAACCCAACATGTACCCTCATGGGTATCCATGCCCCCAATGGGGAACTGATAACTTAATCTCATAGATTTTGGTTGGTTTTCTTTTGTTTGTTTTTGTTTTGTCTCAAGGTTTTCTTTTATTATTTTGTTTTATTTTTTGTTTTGTTCCTTGACCTCATTTTTTACCCATTCATTATTGATTAGCATATTTTGTAGCATTCATGTGCTTGTATGCTTTTCAGCTTTCTTGATGTAATTAATTTCTAGTTTCATATCATTGAGGTCAAAAAAGTTTCTTGCTATGATTTTAATCTTCTTAAATTTATTGAGACTTTTTTGTGGCCTAAAACATTGTCTATCATTAAAAATATTCCATTATTTTTAAAAAGAAATTATATTCTGCTGCTTTGTGGTGAAATACTGTAAATGTATCAATTTAATTCATCCAGGCTAGTTCATCATTTAAAGCCACTTTATTATTTTGTTTTACTGAAAATCTATTTGGGGTCAATAAGGTGTTACAATTCTCTGCTATGATTGTTAATCTCTCCCTGTATGTTTGTCAAAATTTGCTTTATATATTTAAAAGCTTCTATGTTGGGTGCAAAAGTGTTTACCAGGATTATATCCTCTTATTAGATTGATCTTTTTATCATTATGTAATGTATCTTTTTAATTAAAATTGTTAGTGTAACACTGTTTACTAAAGTTATATAGGCTTCAAGTGTACAATTCTATAATACATCATCTATGTGTCACATTGTGTGTTCACTGACTAAAGTCATTTTTCCTTCCATCACCATATATTTGGCCCCCACTGCCTTCTCTATCCACCCTTATTCTCTGGTACCACTAAACTATTTTTATGTCTATAAGTTTCTGGATTTTTTGTTTATTTTGTTTTGTTTATTTTTTGCTTTCAGTTTTATATCACACATATGAGTGAAATCATATGGTTCTTAACATTTTCAGTCTGGCTTATTTTGCTTAGCATGATAATCTCAAGATCTACCCATGTTGTTGCAAATGACTGTACAGCAGAATCTCTGTTTACCATGACTCAAGCAACTGGCACTCTCAGGCAACAAAAAAATAAAAGTAGCAATCCTTAAATTAAAATTAAATAAATTTCCAGTGAAAATATAACTTTAAACTTGTTGTGCCACATGTGTCATTGTGAGTAAGCCCAGTCAATAGTGCAGTTGCCAGTAGCAGGGTTTATGTTAAATTCTGTGAGTTAGTTGACTCTGCTAATGACAGAACTAATTTGTTTCGGGATGAGCTCTAAGACTGCCTTGCTGTGGCTAAAGCTCTCACAGTCACTTATATACTTAATAGAGAAGACATCATATAAGCTGTTGTGAATCATTAAAAAAATGAATGTTGAAATGGAGAAAGAGAATGATGACTATAGTTGTGAGGTTGAATAGGTATCCTGGTAGAGAGGTACTGCAGCATTTTAAAATGTAAAATTTTGCAGAACAGTAACACTTCTTCAATGCATAGCACATTATGTAGCTGCATATCATGTGATACTTGAATTTACATGAAAGAAATAGGGCCTAAAGCAAGCTGATATTTGTTCAGTTTTCAAGAAAGCGGCAGGCAAAAATGCTGGTTTATCATCTAGCGATATAGATCCAAAAGCATTCACATCCACTTTTCCTGATTGTTTCCTAGTGACATCATTTGATTCTTATAATCCTGATGTGATGTTTATTGAGCAAATTCTCACCTCTACTGCAATAGTTTTAAATGTGTGTGTGTGTGTGTTTTGTTCTAAGTTACTTGAAGTTAAAAAAAATTATGTAAGTGAAGTTCATTAAGTTGAAAAGTTTATTGACTGCCATTTAATTAAAATTGCACAATGCGTTCATTAAGCTGTTTTATAATTGAACTGTTACATTAAATTAAGTTTGTCTTTATTTTAATTTGATTTTAATTACTATATTTCAATATTAATATCAGGGTAATACAAAGATTTTCAGATGATATGGTACAGTAAGGAGTAGATTATTAGTTAGGCCTGTTTTAATTGTAACTCTCAAACAATCAAAACCTACATTTATCCCCATCTACCAATGCACTTTTGTTCTAGTTAACTGTAAGTTTAATGTATTTCATTTTTTATGGCCAAGTAAAACTCCACTGTGTATACGTGCCACATCTTTTTTATTTAGTCATCTATTGAAAGACACTTTGGTTATTTTTACGTCTTGGCCACTGTGAACAATAAATGCTGCAATGAACATAAACATACACATGAGGTATGCCTGGAAAGTATCAAATTATGTAATATAAAAAATAGAGGCATTTATTGAAGAAGATCCAAGATATAAGAAATATTACACATAAGAGAATGATGCCTCAGTCTCCTACTGAGTTATGATCTTCTTGAGGAAATCTGGTTTATTGGTAGCAGTTTCAAACAAGTCATTAGCAACTGTATCACAATGTTTCTTCTACTCTGGCAGTAGAAGCTGCTGAACAAATTTTGCTATGACACATTTTATGCCAAGATCTTGTACGTGGTAGTTTTTGAAATCTCCAGGTTAGCTTTTACTTCTTGCACTGTCAATTGTTGATCTTTGTTGATTGCAGCTCATACACATTCCACATTCTCAGACATTCTGCTTGTTGCAGGTGTTCTAGGACATGGATCACTTTCAACAGATTACCAAGCATCTTTGAAGCTTTTGTGCTACACTTTTATTTGCATAACACTCATTGTGTCATCCCTGAAAGCCTTATCAATTATTGAAATTGTGTCCATGGAGGAATGCTAAAGCTTAATGCAAAATTTGATGCTGATTCAATGCTGTACTCTCCCAGTCATATGAAATGTGATGGTTGTCAAGTATACACGTTCACTCAAAGGTATCTAGCGCTCTCACTGACTATCACAGTGATGCCATCATTGTTCACGCATGAGCATTTCAATCCACTCTCCTTGGCTGCCAAGTTATGTAATTATCATGCAAAACCATTATTCTAGATTAATAATGACTTGACTTTCTCCAGACAGAACTCACATATCTTTTCAGACAAAAGTTTTCAGATTGTTTGGTTAGATACCAAGAAGAGAAAATGCTGGGTCATAGTTAACTTTATTTTTAATTTTTTTAAGTAAACTTTATACTGTTTTTTATAATGGCTGTACAAATTTACATTCCCACCAATGGTTTATGAGGATTCCTTTTACTCCGCAGCCTCTCCAAAATGTGTTCTGTTTGTATTGATGATACCCATATTGACAGTTATGACGTGATATCTCATTGTGGTTTAGATTTGCATTATCTTAATTGAGAATGAAATTGAGGATTTTTCTTATATCTGCCAGCAGTTTGTATGTCTTTTTGGGATAAGTGTTTATTTAGGTTCTCTGCTCATTTTTTAAATTGGATTGTTTGTTATTGAGTTCCACAAGTTCTTTATATATTTTGGATATTAGCCAATTATCAGAGGTATTGTTTGCAAATATTATCTCCCATTTGGTTGGGTGTCTCTTCGTTTGTTTTTTTTAATGTTTTGTTTTCTTGTTCAGATGCTTTTCAGTTTGATATAGTCCCATTCATTTACTATTGTTTTTAATTCCCTTGCTTTTGAGATTAACATAATATAATTTTTTTCTAAATCCAAGGTCTATAAGTTTTGTATATGTGTTTTCTCCTATTCAATTTATTTTTTAGTTTTAATGTGCAGGTCTTTGATTTATTCTGAATTAATTTCATTACATGGTGATAGATTGCAATCTAGATTCCTTGTTTTGCAAGTGTCTTTCCAATTTTTCCAGCACCATTTATTGAAAAGGCTATTTTTTCTTCATTGTATTATTTTTATTTATTTGTAAATAATTATCTGCTAATATACAAGTGACTTTATTTCTAAATTTTCAATTCTATTTCCTTGGTCTATGTGTCTGTTTTTCTGAAAATACCATGTTAATTTTTGTTGATGTTTTTGTTGGGTTTTTTTGGGGGGGGTAGTTTCCTGGCTGGGAATTGAACCCAGGCAGCAGCATTGAGAGTGCTGAAGCCTAGCCACTACACCACCAGGGAACTCCCTATTGTTTTGATTATATGATTATAGTTGCTTTGTAATATAAACTGAAATTGACGAGTTTAATGCCTCTAGGCTTTTTTTGTTTTGTTTTGTTTTTTTTAGGATTGATTTGGCTATTTAGTGTCTTTTGTGATTCCATACTAATGTGATGATTATTTGTTATATTTATTGGAAAAAAATGTCTTTAGAATTTTTATGTGAATTGCATTAAATCTGTCTATTGCTTGGGGTAATATGGCCATTTTAACCATGTTGACTTTTTCAATCTCAGAACACAAAATATTTCTTCATTTCTTTTTGTCTTTATCAATTTATTTTAATAGTGCTTTATTATTTTCAGTGTATAAATCCTTCACATCTTTTGTTAAATTTGCTCCTAAGAATTTTGTTTTTTTGTTGCAATTACAGAAGTTATTTTTTAATTCATTTTTCTGAAGTTGCATTGTTAGTATATGATCGTCACCTTCAAAGTACTCCCCTCGAGAAGCTATACAACACCAGTGCCTAATTCATCCTTTAAAGTAATTTGGATACTCTTTTTCTGGAACGGCCATCAGAGCTCTCATCATCACCAAAAATCTGAAATTAAGTTTGCAAACTTGCCACCATGTGCTTACATTGGTAGCACTGTACACATAACTCAGTAAGGTGTCATAACCTTAGCAACATCATGACACCTTACTGAGTTATGTGTAAGTACTGCCAACATAAGTACATGGTGGCAAGTTTATGACAGTTTGTAAGGGTTTCGACACCTTACTAAGTCAGCAAGATTATGTCACTTTACCCAGTTTTGTTTTTTACAGTGCTGCCAATGCAAATGCATTGTGGCAAGTTTATGACACCTTGGTAAGGTTTTGACACCTTACTGAGTATCTTAGACAGTTTTGCCAATGTAAGTACACAGTGGCCAGTTTGTGACTTGTCAGATTTAGGGATGATGACAGTTCTGATGGCCATTCCAGAATATGAGTTCCAAAATTGCTTTGAAGGGTAGACTAGGTGCTGGTGTAGGTGTGTAGCTTCCCAAGGGGAGTATTTCAAAGGTGACTAGTGATATTAAGCAATAAGTTAAGTAAAACTTTCTCTAGAATGAGTTCGTGAAAATTATTCAACATCGTATATGGATACAATGAAATGTTACACATTAATTTTGTATCCTGCAAATTTACTGTATTGGTTTATGGTTTCTAATAGTTATTTAGTGGAATCTTTAAAATTTCCAATATGTCATTTGCATAAAGTTACAAATTAACCTTTTTATTTCCAATATGGATGCCTTTTATTTCTGTCTCTCCTCTGATTGGTCTGGCTGGAATTTTTAATACTAAGTTGAATATGAATGGTTACAGGATCATCCCTGTCTTGTTCCTGATTTTAGAAAAAGAGTTTTCAGTATTTTATTATTCAGTATAATATTAGCTGAGGGTTTCTGATATATGGTCTTAATTATTTTGAGATACTTTCTATACCCATTTTATTAAGTGTTTTGATTATAAATGGATGTCGTACTTGAATGTTTTTCCTTTATCAATTGATGTAATCATTTGACTTTTAATTATTTTGTTAATGTGTGTAGTCCATGGAATGATGAGCATATATTGAGCCATTTTTGTGCCCCTAGAATGAATCCCACTTTATCATGATGTATAATCTTTTGAATGTATTGTTGTATACTATTTAGTACTTTGTTTAAATTTTTTGCATCTATGCTCATCAGAAATATTGGTCTGTAGTTTTGTGTTATTATCACCAACCTTTGGTATTAGGGTCACTTTGCCTTTGTAAAACCAATTAGAAAGTATTGCTTGTTTTCTAAATTTTTGAAAATGTTTGAGGACAGACATGAAATCCTTTGTGAATGTTTGGTAGAATTCACTAGTGAAGCTGTCTGGTCCTGAACTTTTGCTTTTGGCTAGGTTTTGAATGATTTTTCAATTTTCTTACTGTTCATCAGTCTATTTAGATGATCAAATTCTTGATTTAGTCTAGGTAGGATATATTTTTCTCAAAACGTGTCCATTTACTATAGGTAACTTATTAGGTGGTATATAGTCCTTCAGAGTATTTTTATATGATCTTTTGTATTTCTGTGGTGTTCATTGTAATTTCTCTTTTTTATTTCTTATTTTGATTGTGTCCTTCCTCTTTTTGTCTTAGTGAGTGAAGCCATGGGTTTTCCTGTCTTAGTCTTCTTTTTGAAAAACTAGATCTTTGTTACATTAATTTTTGTATTGTTTTTTTCTCTTTCATTTTATTCTGCTTTAATTTATATTGTTTTCTTTATTTTGCTGATCTTGGGTTTCACTTTATCTATCTATCTATCTATCTATCTATTTATTAGTTCTTTAAGATTTAATTTTACATTGATTATTTGAGATTTTTCTTGTTTCTTGAAGTAGGCCTATAAAGATACAAATTTTCTCTTCATACAGCTTTTGCTGCATCCCAATAATTTTGGTAGACTATGGTTTTATTTCATTTGTTTCTATGTATCTTTTAATCTTTTTTGAAAATTACATTTTTAAATCTAGTTTGTTATTAATAGCAATTTAAACATATCTATATATACGGCTTTTGCCTACTTACTTTTTGCAGTTCACTTCTAACTTCAAAACTGTGGTCAGAGAATATGCTTGGTATGATTTCAATCTTAAACTAGCTGAAGCCAGTCTGTGACCCGGTATATAGTCTATTCTTGAGAATGTTTAATATTAATAAGATTCATGTCCTTATATTGTACTGTCTTCTCTATTATTGTGTAGCGTCCATCTTTGTCTCCTGGTACTTTTCATATCCTATAGTAAGTATGACTGCACCAATTGTTTTTGTATACCATTCGCTTGTAGTATTGTTTTTTACCCTTTCACTCTGAATCTATGTTGTCTTTGTAGATAAAATGTGTCTCTTGAAGAAGCATATTGTTGGGTTTTGTTTTTTTTAATCCAATATGCTACCTTGTGCTTTCTATTGGTGAGTTAAGTCCATTTACATTAGGGATAATTATTGATATATAAAGATTTGTTACACCCATATTTTTGTTGTTTTCTCATAGTTCAATGTTTCTTTTTTTAATTTTGCTTTTTGTTTCTATTAGTTATTGTAGTTTTGTGTGTTCTATAATCTTTATTTTTAGTATTTAGCTAAATAGCTTATTTTAAAAAGAAGGCCATCCTATTTACAATGACAAATAAGCTACATGCCTTACACAAAACACCACAGATTCTCAAATTTTGTTCCCAGAAAATTCTTTATCTTTTTAAATTTCAACGGCCAGTATTTATTTCTTAATTAACTTATTTTTCATTTGATTTTTTTTATTTTTAGGTGTATAGCACAGTGTGTATGTATATATATAATTTATAAAGTGCTCCACACAGTATGTCTAGTGTCCATCTGACAGTACATATAGAGTTTGTGACATTGTTGACTATATTTTATACTGTATTTCACATCCTCATGACCTTTATGTCATTATCAATTTGTATTTCCTAATCCCTTTACTTTTTTCACCAATCCTATCAGCCCCTTCCCATTTAACAACCATCAGTTTGTTTTTTATGGCAATGAGCTTATTTCAATGAATTGATTTTTTTTATTTATTGTGTTCTTTAGATTCCACATATAAGCAAGATAATATCATATTCTTCTTTGTAAATCTCACTTATTTTGCTTAAGATAATAATTTCCAATTCCATCCATGTTGCTGCAAATGGAAAGATTTTAGTCCTTTTATTGCAAAGTAATACTCCATTGTGTAAAAGTACCACCATTTCTATATCTAATCATCTATTGATGGACATATATGTTGTTTTTAAATATTGTTTATTGTAAATAAACATGGGGTGAATGTATTATTTATAAATTAGTGTTTTAGATTTCTCTGGATAAATACCCAGGAGTGGAATTGCTGGATCATTAGTTAGTTCCATTTTCTAATTTTTTCAGAAACCTTCATAACATGTTCCATGGTGGCTTCACTAAATTGTAGTCTCACCAACAGTGCACAAGTGCTTTCTTTTCTCCAAAACCTTGCCAACACTTGTTTTTGGTCAATTTATTGATGATAGCCATTCGTACAGGAGGGAGGTGATATTTTACTGTGAATTTAATCTACATTTCTTTACAGATCAGTAATATTGAGCATTTTTTCATATGTCTATTGGCCATCTGTATCCTCTTTAAAGAAATGTTTATTCAAATGTTATGCCCATTTTTTAAATTGGGAGATTTGTTCTTTTGGTGTTGAGTTGTATAAGTTTTTTGTAAATTTTGGCTATTAAACATTTATCTGGTACATCACTGGCAAATATTTTCTTTTATTCAGTAATATATGTTTTTGTTTTGTTGATGGCTTCTTTAGCTGTGAAAAAAAAGAAAAACTTTTTAGTTTTATGTGGTCTCATTTGTTTTTTTTTTCTTTTTTTTTTCCCAAGGATATATATCATAAAATTATTAATAGAGGTAATGCCTGAGAGGTTAATTTCTATATTTTCTTTTAGAAATTTGATTGTTTTGGTTCTTACATGTAAGACTTTAATCTATGTTGAGGTTATTTTTGTATATGGTATAAGAAGGTGTCCAATTTAACTTTCTGGCATGTATCTGTCCAGTTTTTTCCAGCACTACTTATTGAGTAGACTGTCTTTACCCCAATAAGAAATTTTTTATTAGTTTTGTTATAGATTAATTGGCCCTACATAGATGAATTTATTTTGTGACCCTCTATTCTGTTTTATTGACCTATATATCTGTTTAAATGCCAGTATCTTGCTGTTTTGAAAATTGTAGCCTTGTAGTATAATTTGATATCTGGTAGAATAATGTTTTCTATCTTAATTTTTTTGTCAGGATTGATATGGTTATCTAAGTCTTGTATGGTTTTATGTATATTTCAGGATTATTTATTCTAGCTCTGTTAAAAATACCATTGATGTTTTGATAGAGATTGCATTAAATCTGTAGATTGCTCTGTGTAATATGGAAATTTTAACTATATTAATTCTGTCTATCCAAGAACACGATAAATGTTTCCAGTTATTTCTATTGTGTTTAGCTTCTCTCTTCAGTGTCTCATAATTTTCTTAGTCCAAGTCTTTTACTTTCTTGGTTAAATTTATCTGTAAGCACTTTATAGTTCTTTGATGCAATTATAAATAGAGTTTTTTTCTTTCTCCCCCTTTGTTATTTATGTATAAGAATTCAACTAATTTCTGAAGATTAATTTTGCATTCTGCTTTTTTACTAAATTAATTTTTCAGTTGTAGTCATTTTTGAGTGGAATCTTTGGGGTTCTCTCTATATAGTGTCATGTTATCTGCAAGTCATGGCCATTTTACTTCTTAATTTTTCTATTTGGATGTCTTTTTTGTTTGTTTGTTTTGGTCTGATTGCTATGACTAGAACTTCTGTTACGATGTTGAATAATAGTGGTGACTATGGTTATCCTCAACTGTTTTTCATATTAAAAAGAATGTTTTTAGCTTCTTCCCATTAAGTATCATATTAGCGTTGAGTTACTTATAATTAGCCTTAATTATATTGAGATATGTTTCCTCTATTCCTACTTGCTGAGAATTTTTATAATAAATGACTGCTGGATTTTGTAAAACACAATTTCTCCATTGATGATATGACCATATAATTTTTATATTTAATTCTGTTTATGTAGTATATCACATTAACTGATTTCTGTATATTGAACTAACCTTTCATACCAGGAATAAATCCCACTTTATCATGGTCTATAATCTTTTGAATGTATTGCTGAATTTGGTTTGTTAATATTTTGTTGAATATTTTTGCATCTAAGTCTATTAAGAATATTGATCTATAGTTTTCTTTTTTATTGTAATGTCAGTCTGGTTTGTGAATTAGGGTAATGGTGAACTCATAAAATAAGCTTGGGAGCATTCCCTGTTGGATTATTTTGTAAGAGCTTGAGGAGAATAGGTGATAATTCTTTTCTGTATGTTTGGTAAAATTTATCTGTGAAGCCATATAGTGTAGGATTTTTCTTTTTGTGAGCTTATTGATTACTGATCAATTTTATTGTGAATAATTGGTCTGTTTAATTTTGTTTCTTCTTGATTCAGCCTTGGAAGATTCTGTGTTTCTAGGAATTTAACTATTTTATTTACATTGCCTAAGTCGTTGGTGCAGAGTTCCTTGTAGTGTTTCCTTATAATTAGTTTATATATTTCTGTAGTGTCTGTTCTCTTCTTTCATTTTCTATTTTATTTGAGTCCTCTTTCTCTAATTATTATTATTATTATTTCTTTTTTTGCTTGATGAGTCTGGTTAAGGTTTGTTGATTACGTATATTTTAACTAAAAACCAGATTTTTATTTCATTGACCTTTTCCATTTTTTTAAATTCTTAATTTAATTTATTTCTGGTTTTTTTTTTTTTTTTTTTTTTTTTTTTTTTTTTTTTTTTTTTTTTTTTTTTTTTTTTTTTTTTTTTTTTTTTTTTGTACTTTGTTATTTTTACAGTTCCCTTAAGTGTACGGTTAAAATGTTAATTTCAGATTTTTCCTGTTTCTTTAGGTAAGCCTGCATTGCTATGAATTTTCTTCTTAGGATTGTTTTGCTGTGTCTCATAGATTTTGTGTAGTTGTGTTTTAATTCTCATTTGTCTCCAGGTACCTTTAGATTTCTTCCGTAATCTAATTCTAATTGTTGACCCATTCATTGTTTAGTAGCAGATTGTTTAGCCTCCATGTGTTTCTGCATTTTTTAGTTTTTTTTTCTTGTAATTAACTTCTAGTTTTATATTGGTGCAGTCAGAGAGGGGACTGAAATTAATTTCAATTTTCTTAAATTTATTGAGGCTTTTTTGTGGCTTAACATGTCATCTATCTTGCAAACAATCTACGTGCACTTTTCCAGAATGTATATTCTGCTGCTTTGGGATCTAATGCTCTAATAATATCAATGAGTACATCTGAACTAGTATGTCATTTGAGGCCACTATTGCTATGTTGATTTTCTATCTGGGAGATCTGTCCATTGGTATCAGTGGAGTTTTAACGTTCTCTATTATGATTATGTTGCTGTTGATCTCTGTCCTTATTTAAGTCAATACTTACTTTATGTATTTAAGTATTCCTAGATTTGGTGTGTAAAAGTATATGAGAATGATCTCCTTTTGTTAAATTTATCCCTTTAACATTACATAATCTCCTTCTTTGTCTTCACTTTAAAGTCGTCTTTGTCTGATATAAGTATTGCTTTCCCAGCTATTTTTTCTCATTTCCAGGGGCATAAAATTTACTTTTCCACCCCTTTACTCTTAGTCTATTGGTGCTGTTCTGTCTGAAGCAGGTCTCTCATAGACATCATATAGAATGGTCTTTTTTTCATCATCTATTCAGTTAACATATGTCTTTTGATTGGAGCATTGAGTCCATTTACATTTAAAGTGATTAATGATAGGTACATTGTTACTGCCATGTTATTATTTATGTTTTTTATCTTCTTTTGTTTGCTTGTTTTCTTGTTGATTCTGCTTAAAGTAATACTTTTAGGATTTCTTGTAACACTGGCTTAGTGGTACTGAATTTCTTTAGCTATTTTTTTGGAGGGGGAGAGAAGCACTTTATCTCTCCTTAAATTTTAAATTATAGCTTTGCTGGGTAGAGTAGAATTAATTGTAATCCTTTGTTTTTCATTACTTTGAATATTGTCTGCCACTCTCTTGTGGCCTGCAAATTTTTGTTGAGAAATACACTGGTAGTCTGAAGGGAATTCCATGTAAGTAACTAGTTGGAATTTCCATGTAAGTAACTAGTTGTCTTACTTTTGCTCCTTCTAGGATTCCCTTGTCTTTATTATTTGTCATTTCAATTATAATTATTTTTGGTGTGGGCCTGTTTGAGTTCTTCTTTATTGAGACTCTGCACTCTTAGGGCTTGTGGCATATTTTCTTCACCAAGTAAGAAATATTATTTTCTTTTTTACAGATAGGTTCTCAATATCTTGGTTCCTCTCTTTTCCTTCTTGTACCTTTATGATAAAAATGTTGCTATGCTTCATGTTGTCCCAGAGGTCTCTTATGCCACCTTCATTTTATTTTTTTTTCTTTCTGCTGTTTTAGTGTGTGTTTTCTGCTACTTGTCTTCTAAATTGCTGATTCAATATTCAAAATTAGCTTCATCTAATCTAATTTTGATTCCTTCTACTGTAGTCTTCATTTCAGTTATTTTATTCTTTAATTCTGACTGGTTTTTTTTTAATGGTTTCTCAGTCCTTCTTTGTGCTTACTATTTTTTTTATTAGACTTATTGAGTTGGCATTGGTTAGCAAGAATTACATAGGTTCCAGGTGTACATTCTACAGTACATTGCCAACTTGTTGTATAGTAAGTTCATTACCTAATGTAACTTCTCTTTTCATTACCATGTATTTAGCTCCTCCTCCCTCCTCTCCCACCCCGCCTTCTTCCATCCTCACCCTACTTGTCCCCAAATAAACATTAAACTATTGATTGTGTCCATGGGTGTTTTGTTTGTTTGCATATGAGTGAAGTCATACAGTTTTTGTTTTTTGTGTTTTTTTTTTCTGTCTGGCTTATTTCACTTAGCTTAATGATCTCTAGGTCCATCAATTTTTTTGTAAATGGCAGTATTTCATCTTTTCTTATAGCTGAGTAATATTCCATTGTGTATATGTACCACAGCTTCTTTATCCAGTCATCTGGTGCAGGGCACTTTGCAAACTGGTATAATCACTTTGGAAGATAGTCTGGAGGTTACTTAGAAAATTGGTAATGGAGTTACCATATGACCCACCAATTGCCCTTCTGGGGATCTACACATAAAAACTTGTAAACCTTTTTCCACAAAGACTTATGTACCCCAATGTTTATTGCAGCACTGTTCACAGTGACTAAAACATGGAAACCACTAAAATGCTTACTATTTTTTTATTGAAATTTTCACTGGGTTTCTTAAGCATTCTTATAACCTGTATTTTTAATTCTTGCTCTGGTAGATTGTTTGCCTCCATTTTACTTAAGTCTACTTGTGGAAGTTTCTTTGGTACTTTTATTTGAGACATGTTTCTCTCTTCCCTCATTCTGGCTGCTTCTCTGTGTTTGCTTCCATATAGAAGGTAGATATCTTATGTCTCTGAGTCTTTGTTTGATGGCCTTCTGTATTATGTACCCCTTGTAGTCCAATGGCACAATCTTTCTTATCTCCTACGTGTATGTTCTAGAAGTGTCTCTTGAGTGTGTTGTGTATGTTCTTCTGTTTCAATTTAGCCTTGATTGCTTTTTGCACATCTGTGGGTATGATTGATACCCATGCTGACTTGCTTTACAGACTAGTTTTGCCCATTGAGTACACGCTGCTCTTGGAGGCTGATGTTTCAGACAGATGTTTTCTCTAGTGGACTTTTGTGCCTATTGAGAACTTTGTTGGAGTGTACCACTTGTCAGGCTAACTAGGCAGTGTTCTGATGTGGTATGAGACTGTCCTCTGAGTTTGTTGTTTCTGGTGTTTCTTAGGAGAAGCTCCCATGCAGGCCAACTTTAACCTTGTCTGTGACCAGTGCAGGGTGATTTGGTAGAAGCCACAGAGCTATATGCATTTGGCTGTTGCCTGTGCTTGACCTGGAGATGTGTGGGTATGTCCTTGCCCATGAACTGAAGCTGACTTTCACTAGCATTTGGCCTGGGGAGGTTAACAACTGGTCCAGGAAACTCTAGGAAAATTGACACCTGCTAGAGGCTCAATTGTTGAAAGAGTATTTTTAGGAGCACAATCTTGGCTGGTTGACCCAATGTTGAGGGTGTCTTTTGTCATGCAGTCCTAGCTGGATTGGGTAGAATCCCAAGGAGATGAGTATGCACTAAGAGGTTTTTACAAATTTAATGCAAATTCAGTTCCTGAGTCAGTGCCCAGGTTGTGACTACTTTGAAAAATGCCTTGTGGACATTGCAGCCATCCACCACTTGCATTTGGGCAGTTCCTGGTCAAGACCACTTTGCAAAATGCCCTGGAAACATCATACTTTTTTGCTATTTGCCTCATGCTCACAAATTGCCAAAAGCTGCCCAAGAAAAGCTGCAGTACAGATTGTGGCTCACTGCTCAACATCTAAATTTCACTGGGCCTCTGTGGGCATTCACTGTCTTAGAATTCTTCCTCAGTTCCTAAGGCAGAGCTGGCCTCTCAGTTGCTAAGAGTCCTTCTGGCAATGCAGCTCTAGGTGTAAAGGGCAGGGTTCCAGAAAATTATGGTGTTTGGATGGCAGTTTTTTACCAAGGTAATACAGTATTGGTTCTTATACCAGAAGTGGTCCTGCACAATTTTGCAAAGACTCCCTGAGAAGTCCGTGACCACTTTCAATTTGTCACTGGATGGCTGGTCACCTGATAATTGCTCACATGGAGTTGCTGAGCAAAGCATGGCTGGCTGCTCACTACTGAGAGCTCCCTGGGGTTCTGAGGGCAGCCACTTCTGCAAATGTCTGTAAAAAAGTATTTTGCTGTTAGTAGAGTGGGGCTGATCACTCAGTCGCCCAGAGTACTTCTGGCAATGCAGCCCTATATGGGCAGAGATGGGTTCCAGGAAGTTATAGGTTGTGGGTCGTGGTTTTTTACACAGTAACTTAGTATTGGTTTTTGTACCAGAACTGCACCTGCAAGCACTTTGCAAAATAATTTCTGAGAATATTATGGTCTACCACTGCTTACCACAGGCTTCCATTTCCTGGGCAGCTGCTCATGGATTGCTGCAGAGTGGGGCATGGTCAGGTGCTCACCACTGAAAGTTTCTAAGAATGTTTTTTACTGATAGTAGGGCATGGCTTGTTGCTCAGCTGCCTAGTCAACCTCTGGCAATGTAGTCCTAAGTGTCTCAGGCAGAGGAGTTTCAGGGAGTTTTGGAGTTTAGATGGTGTCTTTTTTACATAGTCATTGCAGTATTGTTTTTTGTACTGAAGCTGGGCCTGTGACCACTTTGCAAAAACTCCCTGAGATCTCTGCAGTCAGTTGCCACTCACCACAGTCCCACAGGTTTCAAGTAGCTTCTCAGGTGGGTGTGGCCAGGTGAATGCCACCACAACAGCCCCTTTTGCAAAATTCTGTAAAACAGTTTTCCACTGCAAGTAAGGCTGGGCTGAATGTTAAATAGCCAAAAGCACTTTAAGAGAGTAGTATTAACTGCACGGGCATGGACCCACTGCATCACCAAGGTGCACATGCAGATCTTACCAGACCAGTATGGTCTTAGATTTGGCTTTTGACCTTTTGAGGGATAGTTCAACATAGAAAAGATGGTGCCATCTTGTACACTACCTGTGAGGCAGACTCCACACAATGACAATGGGTCCTTCCAAACCTTATCTTTAAACTACAAAGCTCAACCTCTTCCCATAAGTCTCAGGGGCCTCCATAGTTTCTGCACAACCATCTGGACCCAGTGACTGTTTGGAAGTGATTTAGTTTGTATCCATGCCTTTTAGGAAAACTTCTAAATTTCTAGCTGCCTATTATCTCACTAGGACAAGCAGAGAGAATCCTCCATGGTTTTCACTGTCAGATGTTATAGAAACTTCTCTTCCCCACATAGGACTCCCCAGCTGGAAAGCCCAATGTGGGGCTGGTACTCATCCCTCTTCTGAAGAGACCTCTGCCACTGAGGTGTCCTCTCGGTGTTCAACCTCTGTTTGTGGATTTTGGTTCAGCTTTTTTTCTGTTTCAGCTCTCTCTACCAGTCTCGATGTGGCCTCTTCTTTATATCCTTAGTTGTAGAAGTTCTGTCCAGCCAGTCCTCCAATAATTCCTAAGGTTCATTGGTCTACAATCTATCTGCAACTTTGATGTGATCTTGAAAGGGTATAGGTATAATATGTACCTAATCAGTCATCTTCCACAAATCTGTTCTCTCCTTTTTTATGTTATGTGTCTCAGTTACTGTTGTGTTTTTCTTTTTTGAGTGCTTACCATTAAGTTTATGTAAAAGAAAGTTTTGTATATGGTGGCCCCTTTTCTCAAGCTTCTAATCTCCATTCTCCTTTGGAAATTTAAACCTTTATTTTTTCCCCTTTTATGTTTTTGTTGTCCCAAATTATCTCTATTTATTTTGACTTTATGATTCAGGTTGAATAGCCTTCTTAAATTTTTCCTGAAATACTGGCCCTATGGTAGAGAATTTCCTCAGGTCCTGTATGTCTGAAAGGTTTTTATTCCTATTTTATATTTAAATGATAACTTTAGTGAATATATTATTCTTGGGTGATAATTTTTTCATTTTAATAGGTTTAATATTTTATTACAGGTCCTTCTGATTTGTAGAATTATTCCTGAGAAGTCTGATAATAATCTGATAATTCTTTCTTTGTCATTGATCTTTGACAGCTTTAATCTAATGCACATTGAGGAAATTCTATCAGAATTCAGGTAGTTTGGTGTTCTGTTTGCTTCTTGGATTTGAGCATCTGCTTTTTTCCATCGGTTTGGGAAGTTCTCATCTACTATTTGAGTAGAATCTCTAGGCCTTTCTCACTAATTTTTCTTTCTGGTATACCCATTATTTTAATGTTGCTTTTTCCAGTCTAGTCAGATAGTTCTTGTAGAGTTCCTTTATTTCTTTTAATTCTCATGTTTCCTATTCCATTGGCATCATTTTCATATTTCTATCTTTGGTATCCCTAATTCTTTTCTCCATCTGGTAAGCTTTGTTTTCTAAACTAGCTATTTAATTCTTTATCTCTTATAATGAGTTCTTTCTCTCCAGAATTTCTATTTTATTCTTTTTTTAAAATTTCAATCTCTTTGGTAAAATACTTATTTTGTTTATTGATTTTACTTCTGAGATCACTAAACTGCTTATTTGTGTTTTCTTGCATCTGCTTAAATTTTTTTAGAATCGCGATTTTAAGTGCTTTGTCATTTAAATTTCATTTTTTTTTTCTTTAAGATCATTTTCTGAAGATTTTTTTTATTTCCATTTTGGGCATACTTGTTACCTTCTTTATTAATGTTTATTATTGAATTGTTTGTGTTTCTGGGCATTTACAGGAATGGATACTGAAGCCAGTAGATATGAAGAAAATTTTTGTTTGTTGTTGCTGTTATCCAGTGTTTATCACTGTATCATTTAATTTTCTCTTGCATTATGCCTTTTTCTCATTGTGTATATTTTCCTGTGAGTTGGGCTTTTCCTCTTTGACCCAGTCACCTCGGTCTCAGTGTGCCACCTCTGTGAAAGTATGCGGTGGGCTATGAAGCTCTGGGCCACTGAAAGCCCAGTTCTCCCCCTGTAGCAAAATTCTACAGAGCCTATGAGTTTTAGCTGCCCTGGGTGCCTCAACTGGTTTCAGTCAAGAAGGGTGAGGACAGTGTTTTGTTGGCAGAGATGGCTCTTAGGTTTGTGTTCTTAAATGATAACAGATGCTTGACCACTGCTGCTTTGTTGCAACTGCTCCATCTCCACCATTACCTCCCTGTCACTGGAACTAGCCGCACTGTGTATCTGCTCCTCAGAAACTGTCTCCTCAATTTTCAGAGCTGTAGATATTTTGCTCTTTAACCTGACACTCACTGCTATGGTTTTTTGATGGGATGGCCAAAAGACTGGGAGTGTTTGGTGGAGGAGAGTTCTGGGAGCGTGGCAGAAAGCAACCAGTCTCTGTGTCTTTGTTTACTGCCTGGAGCTGAGGGCAGTGAGGGCAGTGCAGACTTCTGCTCTTCTGCATTTGGTCTTTGCCCCAAGGTCTCTGCCCCAAATGCTGGGTTAAGCTGTATTATAGGTTGATTCCTCAGGCAGGAATGGTCATGGCCAGAGAAGCATACTTACCACCTTTTCACTTATTCTCTCTCTTGGGACTGGAGTGAGCTCTAGGTTTCATCATGCAGCCCCTGCCTATGCACCTTCTTCTCTTTCCTGAGACTAGGGTGAGCTCTGGGATGTGCACTGTTCCCTGTCACACATTTTTTTTCCTCCCAAGACCACAGTGTGTTCCAAGCAGGGTCTCATGACCCCTGTCTCTCCACTTTACCCTTCCCTCTGCCCCAGCTTGCCCCCTTTGGTCACCTTCAGATATTTTGATGCAATGTGTGTATCTTTTAGTTGTATTGGTGTGTTGCAAAGGGAATCCTCTGTATAATTATAGTTGTTTTGTTAGTTGTAACTTCCAAGGGAGTTTTCCAAGAGCTCCTCTTATGCTGTCATTTTCTGTAATATCCCTCTTTGTCTCTAATTACAGCCTTTGTTTCAAAGTTTATTTTCTCTGACATATGTATTGCTACCCCAGCATGTAATCTGTTCATTTTTGCATGAAATATCTTATTTTCATCCCTTTACTTTTAAACTTTGTGTGTCTTGCAATCTGAAATCAGTCTACACTGTAGGCAGTATATGTATAGGTCTTGTTTTCTTAACCATTCAGCTACCATATATCTTTTGTTTGGAGTATGTAATTCATATACATTTAAAGTGATAATTTTTAGATCATTAGTTATTGCCATTTTATTATTTATCTTTTATGTTTTTTTTTACTTTCCTTCTTATTCTTAAAAACGTTTCTTTAACACTCCTTAATAATACTAGTTTGAAGGTGATAAACTCTTTTTGTTTGTTTGTTTTGTTTTGTCTGAGAAGCTCTTTATTTTTCCTTCAATTTTAAATAATAGTCTTGCTGGGTCAAGTCTTGGTTGGAAGTTCTTTCTTTTGACCAGCTTTAACATTTTATTCCAATCCCTTCTTTCCTGCAGTTTTAAATCAGCTGACAATTTTATGGAACTCCCTTGGAAGTTACTCTTTGTCTCTCTCTGCCTACTTGTTGTATTCTCCTTTTGTCTTTGCTGTTCTAATTATAACATGTCCTCTTTCGCTTCTATCTGGGTTCATCTTGTATGGGACTCTGTGCATTTTTGCCTTGTCGGTCTATTTTCTTTGCCAGGTCAAGATGATTTTAGTCATTATTTCTTCAAATAGGTTCTCAAGTTTTTGCTTTCTCTTTTCTTGATACCCCTATAATGTGCATGTTGTTAAGTGTAATGTTGACCTTGATGTCCCTTAAACTATACTCATTAAAAAAATGTTTTGCTTCTCCAATTGGAGTTTTTCTTCTATCTTTAATTTCATATCACTGAATCGATCCTTGGCTTCATCTAATCTGCTGGTGATGCCTTCTAGTGCACTATTCATTTCAGTTATTGTATTTTTTACTTATGACTAGTTCTTTACTATGATCTCTTTGTCTTTTACTATGCTTGATATCTCTTTGTTGATGTTTTTGCTATGTTTTTTAAACACCCTTAAAACCATTAGTTTGACATGTGTGTCTGGTAAATTGTTTGCTTACATTTCATTTGGTCTTTTTTTCTAGGGTCTTATTGTATTATTTCATTTGAAATACGTTTTCCCCATTTTGCCTCTATTTATGTGTTTGCTTCTATGTATTAGGTAGATCTGCTGTATCTCTAATTTTTGGCTGGGTGGCCTTATGTAGTAAGTGCACTGTAGGGCCTAATGGCACAGTCTCCCTGGTCAACTGTGTTGGGTGCTTCAGGAATGTCTCTTGTGTGGGTTGGATGTCTCCTTCTTTCATAGTTGAGCCTTAATTACTGTTGGCACCTCAGTGGGTATAATTGACCTTCAGGCTGACTGACTATGGGTTTTTGCCACAACCATAGCTTTCAGACATCTATGCATGGGACTTATCCCACAGAATGGGATTCACCCCAGTGGGCTTGGTTGCCTGGTGTAACCACTTTTGGGGTATTCTGCTAATGGGGTTTATTCAGTGGTGTTCTGCTGTGGTCCAAAGCCAACCTCTGAATATGTTGTTTCTGGGGCCTTTGTAGTGAGGCTTTTTTGCAAAACTAGGTCAGTCACAACTTGTTACTGATCAGAGACTACAATGTAATTTGCATTTGTTTGCTGCCTGTGCTAGACCTGGAGACACGTTAAAGAGGTTATGCTGTAACTGAGAATAACATCCAAAGGTATCAGGCCTGGGATAGCTCCACAAAAAGCACAAGACACATTGAGGCCCATTTCTGCCCGCTGGCTTCCAGGAGGCTCAGTCACTGATAGAACTTTGTGTGCTATACAAGTTTGGTGAAGCAGGGACTCACCAGGGTGGAACTAGTGTTGCTCAGGTTAATGTATATTTTTGTTCGGTGCCAGTGCTGAGCCTAAAGCTACTCAGCAAAAGTCTCAGAGAATATCAAGGCCAGCTGCTGCCCACTTTGAACTTGTGGTCTCTTGAGAGTTGTCCAGGAAAGAGTGTAATGAGAACAGGGCTGGCTATTTGTGAGAAAGTGCCTCAGGGGTTGAGTGAGATTGGTGGGGCAGTGTCCCTGTGTTTCACTAGAGTGGAACAAATGGTTGAAGTAAGCTGAGTTTACCAGGCCAATGCAGATTCAGATTTGGCCAAGTGGGTGGTGGAGCTCAACACAAAAAGATTGCACTGGCCTGTTGCCTACATGGGAGAATGATTTTACATAAGATAAATGGTGACTGTTACTCCAACCCTTGCTTTAAAACCACACAACTCAGTCTCTCCCTGAGTGTCTTTTATGCCTTCTGAGTCACTGTCCCTCCATTAAAGCCCAGGGTGAGTGCATATGAGCCTGTGCATTTGTGTGTAGGCCCTTTAAGAGGATCTCTAAGTTACCAGCAACCTTCCATTCTACCCAGATATATGGAGTCTCCAACTTTTGCACAGTCCGATATTGTGGGATTTACTCTTCTAGTCATAAGTACTCAGAGTTGGGAAGCCTGGTGTAGAACTGGAGTTATTCACTTCTGGAGAAAGACCTCTGTGGCTGAGATATCTCTCCTGATTCTCAATTACCACATGCAAGTGTGAGGCTGCCTGTTCCTTTCTTCTGCCTCTCAACCCATCTCTATATGGTTTTATTTTTATATACTTAGTTATAAAACTTCTGTTCAGCTAATAATTTAGTTGTAATTCTAATGTGTACTCAGAAGGAGGCAAGCACAACATTTATCTTCTTTGCTATCTTGACTTCTTCCCACCACAGCAGTTTTTAAGTTATAGCTATTTTGTATATATATGTAATGCTATGATTTTGAAATTTTTAAATTGTATTTCCTTCCTAACTAATTAATTTGACTATCTTTCATATGTTTACTAGACATTTTATGGCCACTTTATTTCTTTTAGATTACTTACTTTTTGTATACTGCTTTGTAGAAGTTTTATATTTATAATCTGAAAATAAATCTGTAATGGGATAAATGAATTGCACATATGTCCTCACACTGTAGGTTACATTTACTCTCTTAATTTTTTTTTAATTTGATGAACAAATGTTTTTAATGTTGTTGTATTCTAGTTTATTAATTTATTCTTTATGGCTGATTTTTCACGTTTCCTATTTAGAATTTATGTGATACCTGAAGCTCATGAAGATATTGTCCTATGTTATATTTTAAAGGCTTCATTATTTTACTTTTCAGATTTATATTTACAATAATCCTTAATATCTTATATGTTCTCCAATTTTGTTTTTCTTATAAAAATTGTCTCATTTATTCTTGATCTTTTGCATTTCTATTAAACTGTCAGAATCAAGTTGCTAATTTCAACAACCAAAAATTCAGGTAGATTGTTATTGGGATTTTATTTAATTTATCATTTTATTTTTACAGAACTGTCATATTTATAATATTGACTCTTCCTGTCCATGAGTGCAATGTATCTTTTCTTTTGTTTAGAGTTTTTAGATATCTTTCAATATTGATATGTAAGTTTTGTGTAGAAGTATTTTGCATATATTTTTAGGATCATTGCAAGGTATTTTATATTTTTTATTACGTCAAATATGTTATTGATAAATAATTTTATAACTACAAAATAATATCTTGTAAATTTTATTTTCTAATACCTTATGTTTAGTATTTGGAATTTTTTTTTATATTGAACCAGTATCCAGTGAATTGACCATATGTATTTATTGTAATTTTATATAAATAGGTTTTTTTCAGATTTTCTATGTACCCAATTATGTTACCTGAGAGTTTTGACGACATTACATTTTTTTCTGTACTCATATACTTTATTTTTTATTATTGTATTGGCTAGGAACTTCAGCATAATTTTGCATGTTTTGAGTGGTAAGAGAAATTCTTATCTTGTTCCTGGTTCTAATTTAAAAGTTTTCCATCTTTCACTATTAAATATAAACTTTGCTATATCTTATATATATTAACAAAATTTGTTTCCTTCTATCTCTTTGTTAAATGTTTTGTTTATTTACTGTTGCAAACTGATGTTGAATTGTACAGTATTCATTTTCACTATGTACTGATACAATTATGATTTTTTTTCTTTTGTTACAGTAGTTAACCACATTGTTTGTTTTTTTAATGTTAACTACCCAAGTATTCCTGGAAAATAACCAATTTAATTTTTTATAGTATTCTTTATTAAATTGTTTGAATTCAAATTGCAAATGTTTTGTTTAGGCAATTCATATATGTGCTTATATATAAAATGCCATGTATTTTTTCTTGTTGTTGTTCTTCTTTTAAAACCCTTTACAAATTTTGGAACGTTGGTTATGATTACTTAAAAAACACGGTAAGAAGTATTTTTATTTTATTCCTTAAAAACCTTTATAAATTCTGGATGTTAATTGTTATTCTTAAATTTTTAATAACTATGTGGTTAAATCTCTTTCTTACTGGATGTTTTTAATTTTTAAAAATTTCAATTACAGATTTAATTTTATTAATAATTATTAAGATTAATTCAATATTTGTTTATTATATGCCAATTGGTAATTTTTTGTTTGAGTCTTGTTTATATGACATACCAAATGTTTTCAAGGTTCATACATGTTATACCATGAATCAGAATTTTATTTCTATTTAAGACTAAATAATATTTCATTGTATGTATATTATAATTTAAAAAGATAAGTTGTTTTATAAAATTGTTTATTTAATTTAAATTGTATGTATTTTGGCAAATTTTCATTATATTTTTATCATACTGTGGTTGGTTATGATCATTGCATAATATGTTACCCCCAAAAGTTACATTTAAAACACACAAATTTATTATTTCCCATTGTTTCTGAAGATCACAAATCTGGGAGCAGTGTAACTGAGTGTTTCTGGGCCAAGGCATCTTCATGAATTTGTAGTCAAGACATCAGCTGGGACTGCAGTTATCTGAAGGCTTGACCAAGACTGGAGAATCTATTTCCAAAATGACTGACTCACCTTGATGTTGGCAGAAGATATGATTCTCTCAGTGACTTTTGAATGGAGACCCCAGTTTCTAAATTCCCTGTGTCATTAATTCTTTGTATCTGTCTTCCCCTAAAGCAGGTAAGCTAATAAACAGAATAAACAACACCTTTTATGATCTCCTTCAAATTTGCACACCATCACTTCCCTTTTTATTTGGTAAATGTGAGTCCACCTGATAAAGGAAGAATCACCAAATATTTTGTGGAAATTTTAAAAGCAGTTTTTTCTCAAAGTTTTAATATCCAGAGAATCTGATATTTGTTTATTTAATTTTGTTATTGTTTGGTAAAAATTTTTCCAGGGCTTATTAATTTTATTTACCTTTCAAAAATTTTATTTTTACTTTATTGATACTCTCCCTTGTATATTTGTTTCCTACTTTATTAAATTATGCACTCATCTTCATTATTTTCTTCCTGCTACTTACTTTGCATATATGTTGCCTTTTAATTGATTTTTAGGCTTTGTCATTTCTAATATTATATTATAAGATTATAATTTTTTCTTTAAGCATGGTTTTAAAGGTATTCTATAAGATTTAATATAGTTTTTATTATTTAGTTCAAAATATTTCATTTTTTATTCTAAATGTTTTGGTTAGGCTAACTATATTTATTTGAGGAAAAAAAACAGAATATTGGTATGCCATAGGTGGGACAGCATTATGAAATATTTCATATTTATAAAAAAGTAAGACAATAACAAAAGTTTTATTTCATGAACATATTGAGCTCAGAATTATTGTTCAGTCACAGAACTCATAGAAAAATGTAGGTAAATGTAGAGAAAAACTCTATTTCACCATGATTGTACTATAAATTTTTCTCTGCTAAAGCAATCTTATGTAGCAAATTTTGGTCTTTTAATACATTATCACAAAAATTTTCACACTGCATGGTACAATTTATTTTACAACTAACATAGCCCTCATTGTCTCAACACTTAATCTAGATGTTTTTAGGTTATAAGAGACCTAAAAACTACCCTAAACTCACTGAAAAAGAACATAAAAGGAAGTACAAATGAATAACACTCATTTATTGCATATAAAACACAAAAATTCACTCATAAACAATACATACATCAATAAAATACTTATAAAATATCACATGAGCAGTGAAAAAAATCTTTATGAAATACAACACGGAACATTCTAATGCAGGACTGCAGTGCCCAGATTGCAAAACAATGTAAACAGACACACAAACACACACACACACACGGAATGATTACTCAGATTGCTATCACAAGCCAGTATATATTAATTTCTCACCAGAGAGTTCTGCTGTGGTGAAAAAAAAATAGCTAACAGCCTGTTGAATCAAAATATGAGTCTGAAAATTCTAAACCAAATTAAATGTAGAATAGAAAAAATCTCTATGGGCAGAATGATGGTAGAAATAACAGTAAGACTCAGTCACTGCAACGCACAATTCTAATCTAATGGAAGCAAACAGCCTGATAAGCCCATTAAGTAGTTGGTGTGTGTGGAGATATTCCTGGCTTCCACATGCTGAATGGGGCATAGCAACTATTTCTTGAATTTTTATGCCACTGCAAACAAGCAACAGGCTGGCAATGTTGATAGCTTAAGAGGCCTGGCCCTGACTGGATAAAGTGAAAGAAATTTTTATTTTTTTCACATTAGTAGTTTTACTGCACACATTGATACATAAATAAACTGTATTTAGTTTTGCACAGAAAATTAAAAATATGACAAAATTGACAATTATATTAAAATGAAGAGATGGTCAGGAAATACAAAAAATGGATCCATCCCATTTAAAATGGTGTATAGGGTCAGCCTATCTTTGGTCCATGGGATATTTAGAAGGGTATTGCTTAATTTTTAATAGTTTAGTGATTTTTAAAATGATATTTTGTTGTTTATTTCCAGTTTAATTACACTAGTGTCAGAGAACATGCTGTGAAAGATTTCAATAATCATACATACAGCAGGTGCCAAAAATAATACATATTTTAAGACAGAAAGTATCTATTACAATTTTAATACTGAATATATACAGATAATAAATGATGAATGCAAGTCAAATTTGACTTCCATGATTACAAGTGGTGCTCAAAGTGGTAACCATTAATATTTATGTAATACATAGATAATATTGCTTAATGTGTATATGCATTGTTGACACGCCTGGTATAATTTGTGATATGGACCAATCTTTCAAATTTTGGTTAATGTTTCATTTTCTTTGGAGTAACTTCAGTATTTTTCAGTTGCTTTGTGTCGTGCTTCTTAATATGTCAATAAGGTCAAACTAGTCAATTATATTTCTCACACTTTATACATGATCACCGAACTTGTGAGTGACACATAACTAATAAAATAAGTTATTAAGATAGGTTAAAACATTTATCTATAATTGTGAATTGATCTGTTTTTATATTTATCATTCTTATTGTTCTGTACATTTTTACTTTATATCGTCAATGTAAGAAATGTCTAAACCTGTGCAGAATTTTTATAGGAGTATAGTTGAACCAAACTCATGACATTGCCTGGAAACAAAATCTCAAATGCTATGGAGAATGATAGTTTTCTAGTTTATTTTAAAATTTGAAATTAATGAGGGAACAAAAGAAAGATTACATGAATGTGGGAGAAAGCAAAAAAAGGATTAGATTACAAAATAGTTAACAAGATTAAAGTGTCTGAAAAAAAAGTATTTCAAAGATGTGTTAACCTAGATCCAAAAAGAAAAAAATTAAAATGGACAGGGCTTGCTTAAAGCACAGATATACATTTTACTAAATAAGTTATGTGTGTGAATTGTGACCACCCACTATAACATACTCAGTTATCAATGTATGATTAGATCACCTTGTGAGGTTATTTTAGGTTAGATTTATTATATCACCCCTTCTTTTTGTCCACAATATAAAATATTAGGTGCTAAAATTTTGAGATTGTTACATCGTTTTCAGGCATGGATCCCTTTTTCATTACAAAGTTTCTGGATTTCTAATATTTCTTTTCATGTAGTCTACAAATTATCTAAAAAATTATCTGAGTTTTGATTTTCAAAATGTTTCTTTATTTCATTTTCATTTCTAAAAGATATTTTTACTACATATTGACTCCTAGTTTAGCACTATTATTCCATTATATTCTTTATCTTATTGCTTTTGAAAAGACAGTTATAAATCTTATTGTTGCTTCTTTGAAAGCTATGGATATTTTTTTCCTCTGTTTTAAATTTGTTCTCATTGTCTATGAGGTGCCTATGTATTGTCTTTAGTTATTTATTTTTGGTTGTTATTTTATAACAAATCTGGCAAAATTCACATTAGTGGATCTTTACATATTTATTCTGGCCCAGTATCTCTCTCTTCTGTGCCCTGACAAAACTTGTTAGCTCTCTTTATTTTGTCCTTTACATGCATATGCTCTCTCATATTTCTTCATTTTTTTCTCTTTCTGTGATTCTAATATCCAAGATCATATCTACTGATTTATTTCCTAGTTCAGTACTCATGCATTTAATTTTTTTCTGCTTTGAAACCAGGCCAATCTATTGAAGTCTTAATTTCTATTTTTATTTTTTCTGTTTTCCATTTTACATTTAATTCTTTACTAACATGTTTTCTGTTGAATTCCATTTTTTCATAGATTTTTAGAACATATGTAACAAATATGTCTTAAGGTATGCATTGGTAACTTCAATATGTAGCTCTCCTCTGTGTTACTTTATACTGTCTATTTTACTTCTTGTTTTTTGTTCATTTTATTCTTTTACTGGTATGCTTAGTAATTTCATGTTAAAATGCTGTAATTTAGAAGTATGGAAAATGTTTCTTTTTTTTTCAAATAGATTTACTTTTCTTTCTAATACATAATTAAGAAAATGCAAGATCATTTTAATAAAACTTCAATTTAAATTATTTAAAAATATTTTTCATTATTTGTGAAGGGTGGACTTTCTCTGATTTCTTATTTTTACTAAAGAGTAGTTTTGGAGGTCCCATCTGTATGACTGATGTACTTTCTAGGGCTCTTTCTTATTCTATGAGAATCCTGAAAGCTCAGTTTATCTACACAGTGCCAGTCACTGATTTCCATTTGATTTACAAGTTTCTCTGTTGCTGTTTAAAATTTGGCAGGTACTTCAATGGGAAAAGTGAAACTGAATTCTGGGCTTACCTTTATATTCTTTTCCTTTCCTCATAACCTTAGATGTGCACGTCTTTATTGTCATAGTAATTTTACATTAAATTCAAATAGATTAATAAGTTTTATAAAAAAATTTTTCTACTTGCTCTTATCAAGAAGATATGTCTGTCTATCACAAGGGAACCTATATGGAAAAGATTTCCCAAAATTTTTGGAAAATAAGTGAGAAATCACAAAGGTTACGTGATTAGAAGCATCAAGCCATATAGTTCACATTCTCATTTTATTCATTTATTCAAAAGAAGCTTTTAAAATATATATTCTAGTCAATACCATAGATAAGGCACTGTGGGATGTACAAAGGTAAATTTGATATATTTGATAACCCTGAACTGATTATGACAGCTTGGCCTCAAATCAGGAGTATGTTTATTTTATCTCATTGTACATTTTGGTTTAAGTGAGAGAAAAAATGGTGTTCATTTTTAAAAACTTTAAAAGAAGACAAAACGTGCATTTATATTCTTTTTTTGTTTTGTATGCATTTATGTATTTAAATTAATTTTTATTGTTAGACTTATTGAGGTGATATCTGTTAGCAAGAACTACATAGGTTCCAGATGTACAATTCTACAGTGCATTGTCAAATTGTTGTGTAATAAGTTCACCACCTAATGTGACATAAAATATTCTAAATGCCATGAAAGAGATACACAGAAAGGGATGCTAGGAAAAAATGAAGAGAAATGAAAGAATAATTTCATATAATAATCTGAAAAAATCCTATGCAGCAGAAAATGTTTAATCTAGGCCTTGGTGACTCAGTTGAATTTGAATATACAGAGATTAAAGAAAACTATATTAGGCAGAGAAAAATATATTAGCAAAAAGACATAGATGGAAAGATGTGAAGTAAGCTTTGTGAATGAGTAGGAGACTAGTTTCAGTACAATGTAGAGTATATAGAGGAAAATATTGGGATATGGGACTGAAAATTGAAGAAGATGAATTTAAGGTCTTGGAGTACTTTAAATGCCATTCTTAGAAATTATTTTTTATTTTTTCCACTATTTATCTTGACAACTATTTCACTTCTTCATTTCTTCTCATACCAATTATTTAACTCACCATTTTATTTTGTTTTTATTTCCTTTGTTTCCCACTTTATGTAAAATGAGGAAAACACACAATTCATACATAGTTTTTTTGTCATAACTTTTTCCCAAGTAAATAATGGAAGGAAATTTTCAAATATAAAGGTTAATAACTATCTGAGTTTTATAACAATAAAGTGGAATGTTTTGTATAGTAACTAAGAGATTAAAATTATGGAAATATTGACAGTAAATCAATAACTGGTTACTGTACACAATATAAAGTTTGTGATACTTCCTAAGTATGATATCAACCAAAGTTCCTTGATTTTAGAAGTTGTATAGAAAAATGTCCAAATAAGCAGGAACTAAAAGAGATATAAGTAGAAAATATTTATAATTTTAGTATGAGAACCATCCAAACTTACTAGTTATCTGTGCCTTACTTCTAATAATTACACTATAAAACACTGGATAATAGACACTCAATAAATACCTTACTTTAAAAAATAAAAACAAAAAGAATTCCATGCTTCCATTTGTATTCAATATTATATTTAAAATTTATAATAACTTTTTGCTCTTTATTTGTATGAAAGTGAGTATGTGTCTTCTCTGAGCCAACCAACTACTCTCTACCAGTTTTGGTCTCTTTGTGGCATATTAACATTAATTTTCCAGAAAGAAATATATGTACATATAGATTTAAAAAATAGCATGTCATACATTATTGGATTTAGTATGGCACTGCTAGGTTTGATGTGCTTTAAATTTAGTGATTTTAAATCTTAATGGATTCAGAATGATTGGAAAGTGTATATGAATCAATTTGTGCACCAACTATTGTTATAAATTTTTTAAAAATGTCTCAAATACTAACATGGTATTATTTTTCAAATGTATTTAAATGTTCCTGTTGAGCTTTATTTTTTAAGTTTTACACATAGATATCAAATTGTTCCAATACTATTTGTTAACACACTATTACTTCTTTATATATTTTTATATTTATTAAATTTATAAGGGTGACATGGGTAAATAAAATTAGGTTTCAATTGTACAATTCTATAATACACCAACTCTATTTCATTGTGTGTTCAACACAAATGAGATTTTTAAAGAAAAAGAAAAAGAAAAAAAAAACACCATATTTGTATAAATCACAAAATATCCTGAATAGTCAAAGCAATAGTGAAAAAAAAAAAGGAAAGGAAAAAACAAGGCTGGAGGTTTTACGTTTTCTGACTTCAATTTATGCTACAAAGCAACAATTCTTTAAACAGCATGGTACTGACAGAAAAGAACAGACACTCAGATTGATGAAATAGAATTGAGAACAGAAAAAGAAAATTATATAATGGGCAGAAAACTATTATAAATTGAGGAAGTGTTCCAGTTTAATGTAGGCTAAAGAGGCATGGCAGTTAAATGCAATCCTCAATTTTAGATTGTATATTGGACTGGAAACAATTTGCATAAAATACTATATTAGAATGTGTTAATATGTGGCTTATAGTAAATGATAATAGTTTATTAAATTAAATTGTCTAAATTTCATAATTTTACATGGTTGGATAAAAGAGAAACTATTGGTCGTTGGAGTTCCAGAAGATGAAGAGACAGAAAAAGGAGCAGACATTTATTTAAAAAAACAATGGCTGGAGAAAAAGACCAAGATAGCGGATTAGGTAAATGTTATGCCTGCTAACTCCCAGGATCACATCAAAATTACAACTAAATTATAAAACAATAAACTTCAATAATAATCTGAAAACTAGCTTAACAACACATATATAACTAAGAATATAAAGAGGAGGCCACATCAAGGGTAGTAAAATAGGTGGAAACATAATACAACCTGATCCCAAATGCACAGGTAGTCATTGAACACCAGGAAGGACATTTCGGTTGTAGGGGTAACCCCTGAAGATGTGTCCCAGCCCAACAGCAAACTCCCCAACCCAGGAACTCTATGCCAGGGAGAGGAATTCCCAAAAAATTTGGCAGTGGAAAACAGCGTGGACTCTCTCCTCATCTAAATGAGACAGAAGGTGGCTGGAAACAGATTTCTTTTTAAAGGGCCTGCAAAGCAGACTCACTTACTTGCGAATTTTCACATAGGTTTATCAGTGGTTCTCAACCTTCCTAATGCTGCAACCCTTTAATACAGTTCCTCATGTTGTGGTGACCCCCCTAAAATTATTTTTGTTGCTACTTCATAACTGTAATTTTTATTGTTATGAATCATAATGTAAATATCTGATATGTGTTTTCCGATGGTCTTAGGCGACCCCTATGAAAGGGTCATTTGAACCCCAAAGGGGTCATGACCCATAGGTTGGGAATCCCTCGTTTAGGTGGAGAGGCAGCAACTTGAAAGGCACCAGAAACATATAGGAAAATACTGATCTGTGTGGCTTCAGTTTGAGAACAAAAACACAGCAGCCATTGTCTCTGTGTAGAGATTGCCTCATGTCTAGCCTGCAAAAGGGTGCAATATTTTCTATGTTGAAGTCTCCCCCAAAGAGCCAAAATTTAGACCACATTTATCTGGTATAATCTATGCATGTGCACAACCTTGGAGACACCCTGGGTCGCTGGCCCACTTCACTAGTGGCTCCTGGATGACTGGCCCCACCTCACAAGCTGTGCAAGCATTTTATAGGAGAAAGGGGCCTTGTGGCAATCTGAGGACTTATGTTAGCTGGCAGTCAGCCACAATATGTGCTGTAGTCTCTCTTGTAAAGATCTCAGGGATTGGCAGGCCGGAAGTAAATTTTGATTGGACATGGTATTCTCAAGGTTTCTTGCAAAATGGTCATGGGCCTGGCACTGGTGCAAAACCTGAATCTGCATTTATTTTGTAAAAACCACAATTATACCTATTGACTCTTTGGAGCACCGTCCTGACCAGCTAGTTCTGTATAGCCTGTGGCACTGTCAACTCCTGGGCATTCAACTCTGTCTCAAAATCTATGGAAGCTATTTCCATCAGCAAGAGACCTACAGATATCTGGGTTACATTTGGTGGTGAGCAGTCAGCCACAACTTGCTCTGCAGCCTCTCTTGAGCAGCTCTCAAGGATCTGCAGGCTCAAAGTGAACAGTAGCTGGCTAAGGTGTTCTTGGGGCAAAGTGGTTACAGTCCTGATACTGACAAGTACTAAATCTGCTTTAACTTTGTAAAAATTGACAGTTCTGCATAACGACATCCTAAGACTTTATCCCACAAAGACAGTGTTTCATTGCCAGGAACAGTCTCACCTCCAGGTCAACTAGCCTGGCCCACACACTAAAAAAGGCTTTTTCAAAGGCTCGGAATTACAAGTAGCCAGTAAGTTTCAATATGCGTAAGTAGGCCCTGGATCTTTTGCTAAATAGCCCCAGGAACATTATGGATAGCACGAGGCCTTGGTTCAGAGAACAGTCACACTTGCACGCCAAAAAGTTTAGCACAGTCAGCAAAATATCACATATAGCTTTGTAGCTACTACTAGGTAGCCCCAGGCCTATCACAAGCAAGGTTGAAATTGGCCTGCATGGGAGCCTCCACCATCAGACCCCAGAAACAACACACCCAGAAGCCAACTTCAGAATACACCAGGGCACTACCTGGTTACTCCAAAAGTTTCACACCCAAACAGTGGTCTCAACAAGCACATGGATGAATTCACCTCTGAGGGCTCAGTAACCACAGAGCACCTCATACACTGTAGATATAGCCAATCTTTGCTGTCAAACCTGAAAGTAAATTTCACCCACTGATGCACCAAAAGCTATCAAGGCTAAAGTGCAATAGAAAAATACAGCACACACAAGGGACATCCCTGGAACAAATGCACAGATGATCAGGGAAACTGTGCTGTTGGATCACATAGGACCTATACTGCATAAAGACATTAGGCAAAGACTGAAAGACATATGTGATCTACCTAAAACATAGAAACAAACACAGAGAGGCTGCCAGAATGATAAAACAAAGAAACAAGTTTCAAATAAAACAACAGGAGAAAATTCCAGAAAAAGATTTAATGACATAAATCAACAAACCTACTAGAGACAGTGTTGAAAACACTGGTTATAAAAATGCTTTAAAATTTAGTGAAAATGTAAACAAAAACATAGCAAGGAAAAATAATGACATAGAAATCATAAAATATAACCAGTGAGAAATAAATAATATTACCTAAAATGAAGAATACACTAGAAAGAATAAGAACCAGTTTAGATGAAGGAAGAATCAACAATTTAGAAGAAAAGTTACCAGCAACACCCATTTGGATGAATAACAAAAATAAGAAGAATAAACAATAAATAAAACAACTAAGTTTAAGGGACCTTTAAGAAAACATCTAGCATAAAAATATTTACTTCATAAAAGTACTGGAAACTAAAGGAAGTAAGAGATTGAGAATCTATTAAAAATAATAACTAAATACTTCCATAATCTTGTGAATGAAATAGATATACAAGCTCAGGAATGGGGAAAGAGTCCTAAACAACATGAACCCAAAGAGGCAAATACCAAGACACATCATAATTAAAATGGCAAATGTTAAAAATAAAATAAGAATCTTAAAAACAGCAATGGAAACACAACTATTTAGTTACGAGAAAGATCCTATAATAATTTCAACATGTTTCTCAACAGAAACCTTAGAGGCCAGAAGAGAATGGTAAAAAATATTTAAAGTAATAAAAAACAAGGATCTAACAACCCAAACTACACAACCCAGCAAGGCTATCATTTATATTTGAAGGAGAGATAAAAAGCTTTCCAAATAAGAAAAAGGTAAAAAATTCATTTCCACCAAGCTATTATTACAAAAAAAATTTAAATTACTTATTTAAGCAGAAGAAAATTAAAAACAAAGATAAAAATATAAATAATAACATAGCAATAACTATGTAGCTATCAATAATTATAAATAAATGGATTAAATGTTCTAATCAAATGACATAGGATAGGTGAATGGATAACAAAACAATACCCATGCATATGTTGTCTACAAGAGACCCACCTCAGACAAAAAGACACACACAAAATGAAAATAAAGAAACACAAAATAATATTTCACATAAATGGAAACAACAAAAAAGTTAAGGTATTATAGCAATACTTATGTTTAAAGCATAGACTTTAAAATAAAGACTATAGCAAAAGACAGAGAAGAACATTATGTAATAATAAAAAATCAATCCAACAAGAGAACATCACCCTATGAAACATTTATGCCTCAATATATAGGAGCACCTAAATACATAAAGCAAATATGGACCAACATAAAGGGTGAGATCAACAGTAAGATAATCACAGTAGCAGATTTTAACACCCCACTGACACCAAGGAACAAATCTTCAAGACATAAAATCAATGCACAAATAATGGCCTTATGGGGAACACTAGAGCAGATTTATTTAATTAATATTTTTAGAGCATTTCACTCCAAAGCAGCAGGACATATACTCTTTTCAAATACACACAGAACATCTTTCAAAATACACTGCATGTTAGACAACAAAACAAGTTTCAATAATTAGAGGAGATTGAAATTATATCAAGCATCTTCTCTGACTACATAATAGGAAACTAGAAATAAATTACAAAATAACACTTCAAAAACATACTAACACATAGTGACTAAGTAATGAATGGGTCAACAATGAAATTTAAAAAAATCAAAAGATACTTTGAGACAAATGAAAACAAAAACACAATGACCCAAAATCTATGAAACACAGAGTAACCTGTTCTCAAAAAGAAAATATAGTAATGTAGGCTTACCTAACAAACAAACACACAATAACAAGGTAAATTTCAAACAATAAACAGCCTAATTTTGCACCTAAAGAAACTGAAAAAGGAACAGCAAAAGAAGCCCAAAGTGAGCATAAGGAAAGATATAATAAAGATCAAATCAACATTATAACTAAAAATATATAAAAGATTAATAAACCAAAAGATGTTATTTATTGAAAAAATAAACAAAATTGACAAACCTTTAACCAGTCTCATCAAGAACAAAAGAGAGAGAACACAAATAAAATTATAAAATGAAAGAGGAAAAGTGACACCACCACAGAAAAAAAAATTGTAATTAAATATTATGAGAAAATATGTGCCAACAAATTAAACAATCTGGATGAAACAGTTACATTTCCAAAACTATATAATCTTTAAAGACTGAATTGAAAAGAAAGAGAAAATTTGAACAGACTGATTACTACCAACAAAATCAAATCAATAATCAGCAAGCTCCAAGGGAAAAAAAAAAGCGTTAACACCTATTCTCAAGGTATTAGACATACTTCAAAGAGAAAGATTTCCAAGCTGATTTTATTATATTACCCTTATTCCAAAACCAGACAAAGACATTACAAAAAATTACAGTTCATAGACAGATATTCCTAATAAACATAGACATAAAAATCCTCAATGAAATATTAGCAAACTGAATTCAGCAATTTATGAAAAATATTATATTCCACAATCAAATGGGATTCATACCTGGTATGCAAGGTTGGTTCAATATCCACAAATCAATTAATGTGATACACCACCAACATGAAAAGCAAAAATTTTGTGGTTGTATTAATAGGCTCAGAATAAACATTTGACATAATCCAGCATTCATTTATCATAAAAAATTTCAACAAAGTGGAAATAGAGGGAACATAGCTCACTGTAGCAAAGGCCATATATGACGAACCCACAGCTTACATCATTCTCAATGGAGTAAAGTTAAAAGCATTCTTAAGATCAGGAATAAGTAATTTTCACTAACCAATGTCAGCTCAATAAATTTAATGATTAAATAAAAACATCAGTAATAAGACAAAGATGCCCACTTTTATCACTTTTATTCAACAGAGTACTGTAAGCCCTAGCCACAGCAATCATACAACAAAAACAATAAAAAGGTATCCAATTTGGAAAAGAAAAATTGAAACTATCATGATTTGCAAATGATGTAATACTAGAGTAGAATCTTTGTTAACTGGAAGTAAAGCCATGGGCACTCTCAAGCAACTGGTAAAATTTTTTTTTGCCAGTTGCTTGGGATGTTGCTGGTTGCATGAATTGCAATTAACAGAGTCTACTTACATTTATTTAGCATCCAAATCCCCACTGATGTTGGATAACTGAGAATATACTTTGTGTGTATGTGTGTGTGTGAATACACACACACACACACACACACACACACACACACACACACACATGCACGCACACACACACACACAAAGGTATTGGGTGAAATTGGAAAAAACTGATAAAATATTTAGTAAAGTAGGAGAAAATAGCATTAATATTTAGAAAACAGAGGCATTTTTATAAATTAATAACAACCTAGCAGAAAAAAATTATAATAACAATCCCATTTATAATTGCATCAAAACATAAAATAAAATATCTAGGAGAAAATTTTACCAATAAAATAAAAACTCTGTATTCAGAAAACTGTAAGACATTGAAGAAAGAAATTAAAGAAGATACAAATAAATGAAAACATATGGGGTTGTCTGAAAATTATCCAGTGATGTAATATGGAAAATAGAGCCATTTATGGCTGGATATTTTCTGGGAGGGCCTTATATACCATGCTCATAGATAAAAAGATTTAATATAGTTAAAATGTCTATATTACTCAAAACAATCTATAGATTTAATGCAATCACTATGAAAACACCAATGGTATTTTTCACAGAACTAGAACAAATAATTATAAAATATTTATGAAACCACAAAAGACATAAAATAGACATGGCAGCTCTGAGAAAGGAAACAAAGCTGGAGGTATCACACTACCAGATACCAAATTATGCTACAAAGCCATAGTAATCAAAACACCATGATATAGGCCTAAATAGACACGTAGATCAATAGAACAAAATAGAGGTCACAGAAATAAATTCATGGTCATATGGTGAATTAATCTATAACAAAAGAAGCAAGAATTTACATAAATGTAAAAACAGTCTATTCACTAAATGGTGCTGGTAAAACTGGACAGAAAGATATAAAAAATGAAACTAAACCACCTCTGTATGCCATTTATAAGAATAAACTCAAAAAGTATTAAAGATTTAAACATAAGACCCCAAATCTTAAAACTCATAGAAAAAATATAGTGTGAATTCTCATAAAATGCTCACAATGACATTTTTTCTGATCAATTTTCTCAGACAATGAAAACAAAAGTATGAATAAACAAATGGAACTACACCAAACTAAAAAAATTTTGCACAACAAAAAAGAAACAAACACAAAGCAAGCAAAAACCACAGCCTATTAGATGGAAGTAGATATTTGCCAATGATACATCTGACAAAGAATTAATATCTATAATTTTAAAAAAACCTATACAACTCAACACCAAAAATTAACCAATCCAATTAAAAATGGGCTTAAGACCTGAAAAGAAAAATTGTCCAAGGAGGACACACAGATTGCCAATAAACATATTAGAAGATAATTTTCATTAATCATTAGATAAATGAAAATAAAACCACAATGAGGTTATCACCCCATTCATATCAGAATGGCCTTATCAATAAATCAACAAATGACAAGTTTTGGTGAGGATGTGTTGAAAAAGAAAACCCTCCTGAATTGTTGGTGGAATTGCCAATTGGTGTCACCAGTATGGAAAACAATATGAACGTTTCCTTAAAAATTAGAAAGAGAACGACATTATGACCTAGCAGTTTCACTCCTGGGTATTTATCCAATGAAATCTAAAACACCAATTCTAAAATATATGTACATCCCTATGTTTACTGCAGCACAATTCACAATAGTCAAGATATAAAAAACAACCAAAATTTTTATTGATATATAGTTAGATAAAAAATGTTACCTACATGCAGAGAAAGATTTCTCTGACATTAAAAAAAAATGAAATCTTACCATTTGCTACAGTATGGAGAGCTCTAGAGGGATTATGCTAAATGAAATATGCCAGATTGAGAAAGAAAAATACCATATGATTTTACTTATATGTAGAATCTAAAGAACAGAATAAACTAGCAATCTAAACAGAAATAGACCATAGATACAGAGAACAAACTCATAATTGTTATATGGGACGGGGTTTGGGGGTGGGTGGGTGAGAAACGTTGTCATTGCCAACATTTCCAGACAGGGCTTCTTCAAGCTTGAGAATGGTACGACCAATCTCTTCGTGCCCTCCTGGTAGCCGATATGGCTTTGTATGCACAACACGGGTAGCCTGGGGCAGTACCAAGGGGGCATGATGGGGGTGCCCCCGCACAATAGTCTTTACCACTCGCGTACGCAGGCGAAATTCTCCCATTGTCGTCGGATCCCCAGTCCTTGCAGCACATCCACCCCTAGAATATACTCTGCGGTAGGGGAGACATAGACTTTATAGTCTTGTGGGGGCAATCGCCCTATGCTCAGGGTCACAACTGCCTGTTTGACCCGTACCATCCGGCCTCCATATCACTCCATGGTGGCCGTAGGACCGCTAAAGCGATCCAGATTTCCATACAACAACGTGCTATCGGCTCCAGTGTCCACAAGGGCTAGTACCCGTTGCACATTATGGGGGGACCAGTAAATAGCAAGTTCAACGTGTGGCCTCCGGTCCCCCAAGTTCCCCCTCAGCTGGGTACCTTGGCCAGACCCCTAGTCTGGGTAAAAATCAGTCAGTCTCAACTCCCGAATTGGGAGTGTAGCAGTGGGCAGGGGAATAAACTGCTGCTCAGACTTCAGCTGCTTCCACAGAGCCAGCAGCACCCCCATGGGCTGATGCTCTATTTTCTCTGCAGCTACTCCTGCTGCTAATAGATCAAACCACATCTGCTTTTGGCTCATTCTCACTGCAGGCTGAATGCCACCCTTTTGAGCCCCTTTATTCTTCAGGCGTCCTTTGGGTGGGGGCCCCTTGGGGTCCTGTAGCGACCTCACTTGTCCGCCTTTTTTCTTTTGCTTCACTTCCACATCCCCCAATCGAGCTAGGGCGGCTGTTACTTCATGCACCCGCCAATCTACATAGGGGGCCAGAAGAGCCGCCATAGTCCCGAAAGTTCCTGGGGGTCCTGAGGCTAGGATGAGGTCCTTCATCCTAGTGGTGAAAACCTCCTCATCAGGACTATTGCAGTGTACCTGAAACATCATCCGTCACATGCCCATCTCCCGTATGATTTGCACTAGGTCCGAGTACGTGGACCAGTTGCTCACAGTCTCAGGCAATTCACCGGCATCTGCCCAAACCGTTCGGGCCGCTGCCATTATCCAATTGATCAGGGAGTGATTCCCTGCATCATGGTTGGTGTGGGCAATATTTTGTAGCCTTTGCCTCAAGGAGGGGAGTACCGTAATGGAGGCCAGTTGGGACATTTCATCAGGGGATAGCTCTGTTCCTTCCACCCCCTCATCCCATAATCTCAGTAGCCAGTCCGGTACCGTTTCCCCAGCCCTTTGCCATACCTGCTTCATCAGTTCTCGTAATTCAGCGGGCAAGTACGCAGTCATTGTCGTATGCTGCCTGGCCTGGGGGGCCCCCTGCGGCTGACCCACTGGCCCCGTTTGCTGCTCCAGCTCGACCTTCCATTGTACTAAGGGGCGAGCCTGTAATATAGGTACTGGGCTACCTGCCCTGGAGGACTGCACAGACCCCTCCGAGCCCTGCAGCATACGTTCTGCAGCCGCCAGGTGCTCTTCCAGCGTTTCCTCCCGGCGCTGCAGCTGGCGTACCTGTTGAGCTTGCTCCTGCATCTCCCGGCTGGTGTGCCGCAGCACTGCCAGAAACATTCAGGCTACCCGGCCGGCCACCTTCCGGTGTGCTGGGGGAACATTCGGCTCCATAGATTCCAGGGCCTTCTTGATATCCTCAGGTGTTGGCCTAATCTCATCCCAGTCTTCTGGGGCTCTCCATGTGGTCAGATACGTGGCCACTGGGTGCCATAGGGAGGTGGGAGGCCACATTTCTTCCACCCGGGGACCCTCAGAGGCGCTGGGGGTAGTACTCACCTCATCCTGCGGACTA
>PVJL010004815.1:0-55384 GCA_004026885.1 Lyroderma lyra
TCTGGTCCCGCCCTGGAGGGCGGTGATAGGCCAAACTGACGTGGGGCGGTCGTGGTTGGCTGCCTAAGGACGGGTCCCTAGTAGTGTCTGTCAGAGTGGCTGGCGGCGGTGGCGGCTGTCGGAGTAGGCTTGTCAGTCAGTGAGCGGAGGGGGAAGATGGCTTTCCCGGACCCGCTTTGCTAGGAAGAAGGGGGGCAGGTGGTGCTGCTACTCAGGAGAAGGCAGAGCAGCCGCCGTCGCTGTCGCTGAGGGCCAGACAAGTCGAGCTTCTGGAGGTGGAGCTCAGAGAGCTTCTGTGGTGAGTCCGGCCGAACGACCCACGGCGGGCACCCAAGGCGGCCGGTGACCGATAACTTTTTTGTCAGGGAGGAGCCGGGGCAAGGCGGCGGCCGGGAGAGGACCGGGACTTTGTCCCCCGAGCGGCGGCTTCGTTGAGGGTAACGGCTCCCGCGCGAGGCGTAGCGGGTGGGCGCGAGACGGCGCCGGGCGCGGGGGCTGTCGGGGGACGCGAGCCGCCGCGGGGCCGGGTGAGTGGGGCTGCAGCCCTCGGCGGCTCCCCCCGAAGTTGGGCGCAGCCCTCCTGCTGCTGCCTGGGCGGCGGCAGCTTTGTGCGCGCGGACTCGGGTCTTTCTTCCCGGCGAGGAGCGGTCCAGACTCCGGGTGGGACCCAAGTGCCGCCGCCTCAGCCGGACCCACAGTCTCTCTGCGGGGTCCGCCTGGGGTGGGAGCCCCTCACCCCACCCCCCCCCACCCCACCCCCGCGGCGGCTGATGCTCCGGCTTGACCTCTCCCGCCCCTCCTACCCCCTTCCGCCCACTCCAGCGAGGCTCCTGCTGTCGGTCCGGTCTAGTGGCCAAAATGGTCACTGTCTACCCGCCTCAGCCCCGTCTTTGAAAGCAGCGTTCGCCTCGGTCTTTGGTCCCTCGCCGGACCGAGAGATTTAGAAAATTAGCTACGGATTCTTTCCTTGGTTATTACGCTGGAGATCTCTTAGCCCTTGCCTCCTCCATTCTAGGAGTTATTGCTCTCCCGAGGCGTATTTTAACATACTCGAGAATCGTCGGGGTTTTGTTTGAAAATGGTTGCATTTAAAGACCCCAAGTTTGCACGCTTCTGCAAAACTGGCGATCCGCCCGTGAATGTGCACATGTGTGCTTTGTACAAGAGTTTAGCCATTCCTGAGAGAGTGTAATTTTGCACTAGTGGTTTGGACTGCACCGAATCGCTTCTCTGATAAAAACGCTATCACACGCCCGGGGCTGCTCCGCTCTTCAGGTAGGGGGAGTTTGCTCCACCGGCTGCTGCTACTTATCTCAAGAGTCCGTACTACAGGCAGTAGGGCCAAGCTGTCCTTTTGTAAATTATTTGTCCTTTGAGTCACATGTAGTTTTTGATGCAGGTTTGGCACCTCTTTGGTTCATGTAACACTTTACAGTTTGAGATATTCAGCTTTTAAAAGCTTATCTGCATAAAGTCATAAGGATTGGTGTAACCTTGAGTCAGTATGATAGTCCTGGGAGGCTTGTTTTCCTTAAGAACATTCTACTAACATCCACACTCTACCCCTTACCCGAATTTCTAAGCCCTTTAAAAATATACGTTAATACATTTTAAGGTTTACAAGATGAATAGTAGTCCGAAGCGCCATATTTTTAAAGTGCAGGGAAAGGCAAGAAAGAAAGAAAAAGTCTTTGGGATCTGCTTGGCCAATAGTAGCTTCAAAGTCGGTTACTCAAATCATTTAGATAAAGTGGCAAAGAGAAAACCACCACATATTTAGAAAACAAAATCTGGATTTGGCTTGTTTTATCCTTTTACTGTGATCATTACCATACAGGGATTATAAACTCTTTCGTATCAGGATTAACAGTACCTCCAAATGAGGCATTATGTTATTCCTGCTTCTTTTCTTTGTTGTATTTCTATTTTTTTGAAATTTGCTCTTGGTTGCATTTTTTAGAGTGGTGTCATTTTGACTAAATTTAAAAGTATCTTGTAGTCAACAGTTTTACTCAGGATCCTGTTGCCTGATGTTTATCTTATAATGAATATTAAGATATCTTTAAATAATGTTAGTATCAAGACCATTTTTGGAGTATCAAGTTCATTTTTTGTAAGTAATTAAAATTATGTCAAACAAATTTATTCTGTACTGCCCCAGGTTGAATAGGTACTAGGGACACAGAAATGAATGCCAGCTCTGTACAAACAATTTACCAGGAGTTTACTGTCTAGATAGGTAAGATAGTACAAGATAGATAAGTAAAGTAACAATTATAATACCAAATGATAAGTGTGATTAGAGATATGCCTACTGTAGTAATGAAGTTGGAGATGGCTAACTCATCTTGGATGTGTGTAGGTAGAGTCAGGATCACAGTAGTTTTGAAGTATGATAAAATTTTGCCAGGGACTTCCCTGGTGGTGTAGTGGCTTAGGCTTTGGTGCTGTCAACGCTGCGGCCTGGGTTCAATTCCCAGCCAGGGAAATACCCACATTAAAAAAAATTTTTTTTTTTGCCAAGTGCAGGAGGTAAGTGAATAACTTTTCAAGAGGAGAATATTTAATAAGTGAGAAGGCAAGGAGGCATGAGAAACCATGACAGTTTACAGAAAGTCTACACCAATGACAAGTCCAAAGCCAGTAATAGCGACAGTAACATGACTTGAATGCAGAGATTAGATAGCGAAAGGGTGGAAGATGAGAATGGTGAGGATGGTAGAGGGCCAGACCAGGTCATTGTATCTTTGGGATTGGATTGAAAGTGATGAAAATGAAGCCATTTAATGGATTTGTGTTTTAGCCCTCACTCTTTCAGAGTGTAGTAGAATCTGATAGGTATTGTCACCTTTGGGAAGAAAAAAGGAGGAATTAGGACCGTGAGGATTTGACTTGGTTCCATTGATTGGAAATGAGGAACACATAAATGGATGGAAGATGATAAATTCTATTTTGGAGTTTTTTAATTAGAGGAAGCTGTGGAGCATTCAGGTGAATATGTAGATGTTTGGACCTACAAATGTGGAATTTATAAAGGAAATCAGGATTAGAGGGAAGATCAGGGGTTAAATTGAAGCTGTATTTGGTTTGGTTATGTTGAAATGACTCAGGGAAAACCTCAGGCATAATAAAAGCAGCAGCCAGAGAACAGACTAACAAAAAGCAGAAATAGGTTGAAGATTAATGTGAAAGAGATTTAAGGATACTGTAGCAATTAGAAAGGTAGAAGGGCCATTGGAAGAGGTGTTGAAAGTGGAGAGACTTTCAAATAAAGGGGAATGGGTCAATGATTTTGAATGTTGTAAAGGTGTCAGGTGAGGAGAGGACTTCAGGGACTGGTAAATCTGTCAGGAGTCCATAGGTGACTTTACTTAACAAGTACAGTTTTAGCTCAGCGGTGCTTCAGAAACCAGTCTTCAGAAGATTAAGAAAGAATGGGTGATGATAAAGTAGACATGCTTGAATGAGGCATTTAAAGAAAACTTAGGTAAAAAAGGGAAGAGAGGGGAGAATGATAGCTATAGAGCAGTGGTTATCAAGCTTAGCTCCACATTTACAATCACCTGGGGAGCTTTTAAGAATTCCAGTTTCCAGGGGGAACCAATTTGTGGGGTGGGGTGGGACCCAGACATTAGTATTTATTTCAATAGCTTTATTGAAATATAATTGGCATATAATAAACTAAACATATTTAAAGTGTACAGTTGTTTGATATATGATTATACTCACAAAACTATCACCACAGTCAAAATAATTAACATATTCATCACCTCCAAAAGTTTTCTTCTGCCCCTTTGTGATCTCTCCCTTTTATCGCCTCCTAGTCACTGACCTACTCTGTTACTACAGATTAATTGCATAGGTACTGAAGTTCCCTGGGTAATTCCACTGTGCAGCCATGTTGAAAACAGCTACAGAGGGATACATGTTGAAGGAATGTTATGTCTATTTCTTTACATGCATAAGGAGAGCAAGAGGTAAGAAGTTGTTTACGTGTGCGCATGTTGGCTGCACTATACAAACAACTCAGTAAGGCAAGGTTATAACACCTTACCGAGTTGTCTGTATAGTGCTGCCAACATAAGTGCATGCTGGCAAGTTTGAGAACTTAATTGTCAGATTCAGGGTACGATGACAGCTCTGATGGCCATTCTGGAAAAAGAGTTCCAAAATTGCTTTGAAGGGTGGTCTAGGTGCTGGCATTGGTGCACAGCTTCCCAAGGGGAGTACTTTGAAGGTGACTTAGTGGTATTCAGCAATGAGGTACGCAGCACTTTCTGTAGGATGAGTTTGGAAATTAAATTGTCTGACTTCATATTTAGGAAAGATGTGATATTTGTTGGAACTAAGTCCCTGGGACAATAGAAGTGGTTGGAATTTAGAGCTTTTCATTAAGAAAGGAAGACGGAGTTCCCTGGTAGTGTAGTGGCTAAGGCTTCAGCGCTGTCAACGCTGAGGCCTGGGTTCGATTCCCAGCCAGGGAACTACCCACATTTAAAAAAAAAAAAAAAAAAAGAAAGAAAAAAGAAAACAAAAAAAAGACAATTCTGGAAGCAACATCTCTAACAAAGAATATGTTGTTGATGACAGTATATTCTTTGTTATCAGGACCAAAGTTGTCATGTAGTATCAAGAGTGTTTCTCTAGGGGGTTCTCTGGTGGCAAAGTGACTAGGATTCGGCGCTCTCACCGCTGCAGCCTGGGCTCGATGCCCAGTCAGGGAACCACACACACAAAATTAAAAAAAAAAAAAAAAAAAAAAGTGGTTCTCTGAAGTACTTAAAAAAAAAGAAAAGAGACCGTCTTAATTTTGTGAAAATGGATGCCCTTTAAAAAGCCCCTTAGACTCTTGAGCCATTTTCCTGCTCGAGCCCACTCCTACCTCTTTGGAGTGGACTTATTCTTCAATAAACTATCACTTTGTTTCACCTCTTAAAAAAAAATGCCCCTTAAATGGAGCCTGAGACCCCACCATGTAATGCTTTGTCTTTTTTTTTTTTTTTTTTTTTTTTTTTTTTTTGAAGAGAGCAGATGGAATGAACAGTTTGACTATTGCTTATTGTTGAGAGCCAGAGTACTGCCTGGCCCTTTTTGGTCCTTTTGGAGTTAGGCTGCATACTTGCATTGAGCAAGGAGTACACTTAACATTTGAAAATCTTCTGTTTGGGGAGTTCCCTGATGGTGTAGTGGCTTAAGGCTTTGGCGTTGGCGCTGTTGGCATTGCGGCCTGGGTTCGATTCTCAGTCAGGGGACTACCCACATACCAAAAAGCAAAAAAAAAAAAACAAAAAAAAACACACACAAAAAAAGAAAATCTTCTGTTTACAGTATCTTTGCTCAGAAGAAATCCTGCTTGCTTGCCCTTTTGATATATTCCTTTTATAATGAATACATTGGGGGAGAAAAATCACTCCTCTGTCTCCCAAATGATTCAGAGAAAACTTGTGATTAGAAGTTATCAAAGGCCCGCACTTTTATACTGAGAAAGATACCTTATTTTCCCCATCCACTTTTTATTAAAAAATTCTGGCTCAGGATTTGGATGGAGGTAAAAACTGAGCCCTACTGGTTCTGAGGTCCAGGGCTTGTTCTTCAATCTGAATTCTTACCTTTGGTAGGGGGCTAAAAGCAGAATGGTTAATATCTAAATATTTTTTGACATTATACTTGATCAGAAATAAAGATGGAGTGAAAACTTTTGTTTGATTGGCTCCTAGAGTTCTGAAAATTCATTGTGATTCAAGTATGGAAATATGCTCTGACCTAGAGAGGGTAGGCATCCCTAATTTTGGTACAGCCTAAAATAGAGTGGGAATATCAGTGTTGGCACGATTTTGGATGCTATTGGTACTATAGTTACAGCAATATTGTAATCATTCTGTATTTTCTTAATTACTCATATAATACATAATAATGTAGGAAAATTGGAAAATTCAAGAAAGCATAAATGACTAATAACATTTTTAATGCCTCCACCCAGAGATAATGATTATTTACACTTTGGTGAATATTATTATAGGTCTTTTATTTATTTATTTATTTATTTTTATGTGGGTAGTTCCCTGGCTGGGAATCGAACCCAGGCTGCTGCGTTGACAGCACTGAAGCCTTAAGCCACTACACCACAAGGGAACTCCTATTACAGGTCTTTTAATAGATATTTACTTTTTTTATTTTTTAAACAAAAAAGAAACCATATTGTACATAGTTTTTTTTTGTTCATGCATATTTTGTCGCTAGTTTATTTTCACTTAATTGAATGAATACTTACCCAAGTCGATAATATATTATTCTCTTACAATGTAACATCATTTTATTTTATTTATTTTTTTGTGAAAATATAGAAAAGTTGAAGTTTATTTTAGAAAAGTTAAAAGTTAAAGTACACTCGAGATGGTGGGGTGGGCTGACCCAAGAGCAGTAAGCCTGTAACATCATTTAGAATATGTAGATAATATTCTGGCATAGGAGTTTACCATAATTTATTTAACCACCATTTCAGTTGTTGAAAATTTAAGCTTTTTCCAATAATTTTGAGTGAATAGTGGAGCAGTTAGTTTCTTAATAGATTAATCATTGTCCATATCTTTATTTCCTCAGGATAAATCCTGAGGTAAAAATATATATATTGAAATTATTTTGATAGGTATTAATAGATTGCCTTCCAGAAAAATTTAATTAATACTCATTTTTATTAATTGTATTTGAGAATGCTAGCAGCCTCTTCATATTCAGCACTAGCAATTAAAAAATTGCCATTTTGATGTGAAAAGTCATATCTGCTATGAATTTCATTTGATTATTAGCAACATTAAGTATTTGTATTTCTTTTGTGAATTATCTATGTGTCCTTTGTTAATTAAGATACTGGAGATTTTTAAAAACGGAGTTATGAGAGCTCTTTGAATATAAAACTAAACTTTTGTCAACTTACATTGCAAATAATTTCTCCAGTTTGTCCTTTGCTTCCTAATCTTGTTTTTGTTTCATTCTACCTGTCATGTTGTTTAATCAGTACCCTAAATTTTTCCTAATCAGGACTCTTCCCTTTTGATAGATCTATCAAAATTTTTGTTTATGGTATCTGCTAGGAAACTCTTTTTTCATTTCCAAATTATATAACTATTCACCTCTATTTCTGTATTACTGTCACAGTTTTAAAAAAAACATTTATATCTTTAATCTATATGAGATGTATTTTAATGTAGAGTGGAAAGTCTGTTAATACTTTTTGTTGAACAATGATCTTTCTTCAGAGTTTTTAAATGTCATGTTAATTATATAACAAATCATATTTATATACATATATATGATATTTTTCTAGGGTTTTTATTCTGCTTCATTGAGCTCTTTATTTTTTCTCCAGTAATTTCAAACAGTCTAATTATTGTAACTTTTAATAACTTTTAATGTATTTTATTATATGGTTGTGTGAATTCCTATTATCTTTTCTAATTCCTCCTTTTTTTGGGGGCGGGGGGGCGGGGGATGATTTTCTGGTTGGGAATTGAACCCAGGCCACAGTGTTGAGAGTGCCAAAGCCTAGCCATTACACCACCAGGGAACCCCCCTATTATCTTTTCTAAAACATTTTCAGCATTTCTCATATATTTCTTTTTCCAGATTACCTTTAATTTAATTTATTAAGATCCCAAAAGAATTCCATTGGGATTTCTAAATTAATTTTTAGAGATGGTTGTGATTATCTATACAATATTTTCATCATTTCTTCAAGTTCTCTTTTATGTAGTTTTCTTCATGTGATTCTGCCTGTTTTTAAAATTAATTTTTGGTATTTTAAAATTTATTATTGCTATTGTGGATAGAATCTTTTTTCTTTATATTTTAAAGAGGATACCTCTTCCTGATGGAACAAAGAAAAGTTAGTGATTTGTGTATACTGTTTTCTAGTTGGTCTTCTTATGAAATTCTTAATTCTAATAAATTTTGTTGGATTTTGTAATAAGGCAGTTATAGCATTTATAAATTATGATAATTTTATCTTGCCAATATTTAATCCCTATTTTTTAATTGCATGTATCAGAATGTCTAGAATAATGTTAAATTACATTAGTGAATAGTGAGCATCTTTGACTCATTTCTCATTTGAGAATGGCTTTAGGGTTTCCCACTTGTATATTCCTTCTGACACTTTTTTTTAGCATGTTAAGGAAACAGTCTTCCATCCTTCCTCCCCCTTTTTTGGAATTGATGTTAAATTGGAAAAAAGATCACATACTCTGTAACAGACATTGAGATGATCATGTGGTTTTTCTTCTTTTACTCAGTGGTTGATGAATTATATTGGATTTCCCAAACAAAGCAACTTGATCATAGCATACCTCTTTAAAGTAGTGCTAGATTTGATTGCTGTGTAAGATTGAGCTCTAGTGTTCCTTTTGTATTATCTTTTTCAGGTTTTGGTTTCTGAATATGCTAGCTTTGTGACAGAGAGAGAAGCTTTGAATGTTTCCATCTTTTTTGTGTGCTTTGACAATTTCTTGAAGATATAAAATAATTTAGCTTATACAAACGTAGGTCTTTTTGGATTATTGATTATTAAAATTTATTGAAATTTTAATATGTGCTACTTTCTAAGTACTTTGCATAGATAATTTCATTTAATCTGTACATATCTTTATGAGATAATTATTATCCTTATTCTAAAGATAAAGAAACTGAGACTCAAAGAATTTAAGACACTTGTTGAAGATCTACAGAGAGTTAGTGGTAGAGTTTAAACTTCATTCTGTCTATCATGTTTTTTAATCAGTACTCTAAATTTTTCCTAATCAGGACTCTTCCCTTATTCTCTATTACCAAGACGTAAATTTAATAATTTTATTGTGTGTCTTATTAAGTGTTTTCCTCTTTGCCCAATTAGGTTCAGTTTTTGATAACCTTATCATAATTATTACTGGTCTGTTCTGTGTTGACAGCATATCTTCAGCTATTTTAACAAATACAGCCCAGTATGGTTATGATGGAAGATCCCAGGGTGGTAATGGGGTGATATTTAAATAATGTACTTTATATAATTCACATTTTCATTTATTGGGTGTTCAAGACCAATTTGCATTCCTGAATCCTGTTTGAACCTTGTAAAGAATGTTAAATACAACATATATAAGAGACCAAGTAGTTTTGGAAATAGTACTTTTCCATTGTAATTTAAATATTTGTCATTGTTGAGGCTTGCCTCAGAGTAGCCTTTTAGTAGTAAATGTTAAGTGATATTTGGTGTGTGTTTTCTTGAACAAAGAGTCTTTTGATTAGCTGATGAACCTTAGTTGCTTTCTCACATAAATGCATAAAGATTCATTCAGTTATTTGCATTAGACTTAATGAAAAATTGTGTATGAGTTCTTAAACTGTACTATGAAGATTCTCTGAGGTTTTAGCTATTGGAAGATTTACATTTACTCTTTTAAAGGCTTGGAAATTTAAGAGAATAAGGCTTAAAAGTGCTTAGATTGGGCAAGCAATTATAAGCTATATTTTTATCTTTTTGCGCTTTTTCATTTTTTTGTTCCTGTAATTATAAATAACATTTGACTAATTCACTTAGGATATTGGTTCTAATCAACATACACATACTGTACTCCCCACCTCTGCCCATGGGGGGCATAAAATGCTAAAGGGTAAAGACAAAGAAAGAATCTTAAAGTAGCTAAAGAAAAATAATTAATTACCTAAAAGGGAGCTCCCATAAGGCTGTCAGCTGAATTCTCAACAGAAACTTTGCAAGCCAGAAGGGATTGGCATGAAATATTCAATGCGAGGAAAAGTGCAAGGGTCTATAGCCAGGATTACTCTACCCAGGAAAGCTATCATTTAGAGTCAAAGGATAGGTAAAGAGCTTCCCAGACTTGAAAAGCTAAAGGAGTTCATCACAACCAAACCAATATTACAAGGAATCTTAGAGGGACTTCTTTAAGATAAGTGGGGCGGGGAAAGAATAAGAAAAATATGAATAATAAAATGGCAATAACCGTATCTATCAACAATTACTTTTAATGTAAGTGGATTAAATTCTCCAACCAAAAGCTGTAAGGTGACTGAATGGATAAGAAGAGACACACACAAACTGAAAGTAAGAGGATGAACAAAGTTATTACATGAAAATGGAAATTAAAAAAAAAAAACTGTGGTAGCAATACATACATCAGACAAAATAGACTTTAAAACAAAGGCTCTAACAAGAGACAAGGAAGGACCTAGTAATCCCATTTCTGGATATTTATCTGAAGAAATCTGAAACACTACTTTGAGGGGATATGTGCATCCATATGTTCATTGCAGCATTATTTACAATAGGCAAAGTATGAAGACAAACCTGGGTGTCTCTGCATGGATGAATGGATAAAGAAGAGGTGGTACATACATTCAATGGAATATTATTCAGCCAGAAAAAGAATGGAATCTTACCATTGCAACAACATGGATGGACCCAAAGGGTATTGTGCTGAGTGTAGTAAGTCAGTCAGAAAAAGACAAATGTTACATGATTTCACTTATAAGTGATATCTAAAGAACAAAAACAAACGAAACAGAAACCAACTCAGATACAGAGAACATTTTAATGGTTGGCAGATGGGACGGGGGTTGGGGTGGTGGGTGAAAAAGGGGAAGGGATTAAGAAGTACAAATTGATTGTTACATAGTAATCATGGGAATGTAGAATAGAGTAAGGAATATAGTTAATAATATTGTAATAACTATCTTGTCAGATGGGTACTAGATTTATTAGGGTGATAGATGGAATGGGAGTTGGGGGCAGGGTGAAAATGGTGAAGAGATTAAGAAATGCAAATTGGTAGTTACAAAATAGTCATGGGAATGTAAAGCATAGGGAACATAATCAATAATATGGTAATAACTATGTACAGCGCCAGGTGGGAACTAGACTAGACAGGGGGGTCACTTCTTACATTATATAAATGTCTACCCACCATGCTGCACATCTGAAATTAATATAAAACAATATTGAATGTCAACTGTAATTGAAAAATTATAAAAGGGGAGAAAAAGGTGAAGGGGAATGAGAAGTTTAAATCTCCCAAATATAAAACAAATAAGTCTTGGGGATGTAATATGCAGCATAGGCAAGATAGTCAATAATATTATGATAGCATGGTATGGTGTCAGATGGTGGCTGAACTTATTATGGTGATCACTTCTTAGGTATATAAATGTTGAGTAACTATGGTGTACACCTGAAACTAATTAATATTGTATATTAGCTATATTTTAATAAAAATTTTTAAAAATTAAAAAAAATTAACTTTTTTTCAAAAATAACCAGATTAAAATAATCAGAATCCCAAAAGGCATATTTTGGGCTGCAAACTCTGCTTCTCCTCACTTTTATTATTAAGGTTCTATTAGTACACATTATTACCATTGACTGTTTACTTGCATTTTCTCATTGCACCCCTTCTTTGCCTCAACCTTTTCTAATTGAACATCTGAGCCTCTTATTAGCAGATTTCATTAACGTTTGAGAGTCTCATTTCAATTTACTAAAGAGCGGTGATTCACTGTAAGACATCAGTCCAACCCACAAGTCAGTTGGAATTTGGTTTGCTTAACATTTCTCTCTTCCCCAATATTAGAGCAGGGAAAATTGTCCCATAGAATGCAAAACGTGTGGGAAAGAGAATTCCTCCTCTCGTCTGGTTCATTTGGCTGGTTAAATAGTCAAAATGACATGAGACAGATTAACAAGAAAAAAATCAAATTTAATTTTACATGCATGGGAATGCCACATACATGAGAAATTCAGAGACAGGTAACAGGTATAAATGGCATCCTGAGCAAAGGATGATGTAAGGCACCTAGGGGCTTCAGAGGGGACAGAGGATTGTTGCAGGAAGGTAAGAGCAAATAGTTCAGTAATTAGTAGTTTGCCTTGCCATATAGATAGGTCATAAAAATTGGCCCCTTAAATTAAGTTCTTCTTGGTAGTTGGGGGGTGGGAGTGGTGGGGGCAGAAGTTTCCCTTGAATCTGAAGGGTCTCTGTTGCTTTAGCTCAAAATAATCCACATAACACAGAGGCACATCTTGGGGTGACTTGTTCTGAATCCTTACACAAGCTTTAAAGGAATTAAAGTAGACCTGTGCTTTGGAAAGTATATTTCTGTATGCCATTATTTTGGTGAAACAGCAAGGAAGAGGGGCAAATGATAGCAAAATGATTATAAGATAGTATTTACATTGGGCTTTCTTTTACATTCTTCCTCATAGCATTTGTTTTTATTTTATAATACTTGGATTTGCCTTGATTTGTTTCAAAACAGATTAAAGGACACTCACTTCATTTTAGGTTTACTTGTCTTCCCTAATAGACTGAGTCCCTCAATTCAGGGACCATGTTATGTTCATTTTTGTAATCCTAACATATAGGACATAGACATTTAATAATTTATGTATAAATGGATACTTAAGCACCTTTTGAACAAGGAAAGAGAGTCAGACTAGTTGCAGCAATCCTATTTATTGTAGCTTTGATGGTATTAATGGACTGAATTGTGTCTGCCCTGCCCACCCCCATGTTGAGTCCTAATCTCCAGTACCTTAGAATGTAACCATATTTGGAGATAGGGTCTTTACAGAGGTAATTAAGTTAAAATGAGGTGATTAGGGTGGAGTCTAATTCAATTCTAAGAAGAGGAAATTTGGAAGTGACTTGTACAGACGGAAGATGATGAAGACACAGGGAGAAGATGGCTTAAGCCAGCGAGAAAGGCCTGGGACAGATCCTTTCCTTATGACTCTAAGCAGGAATCAACCCTCCCTGCTGATATCTTCATTTTGGACTTATAGTCCCTAAAACTGTGAGAAAATAAATTAGTTGTTTAGGCCACTCAGTCTGTGGTACTGTTTACAGTAACCCTAGAAAACTTTTATTCTTGGATGTAGCAAAATACCAGGTGCCTGTAATTTGCCTGTCCCCAAGGAATAGTTGGCTAAGCTAAATGCCAAAACCTTAAAACTTTATGTTCTTCCCCCAGGCAGGACATGGGAGAGAGAAATTTGGATTGTTTAATGGAGAAAGTAGTAACTATTCGTCTTTTTTCATCCCCTCCCCACTAATCCATTCCGTTAATGGCAAGCAGCTGGCTAATTCTTTCGTTCAGTTGAATTTGTTTTGTTTGGCTAAGAGAAAGTGTGTATGGGGTATTTGTGTTCATAAGTGTTGAAGAGCCTCTGCCAATAGACTTGGTTGTTTTTTCAAAGTAGAACATGGAAGAGGAAGACTAAATAAAATACTTTCTAATATGATGTTTATTTGAACTAATTGGTTGTAACATTACTTTGCCTGTTATAATCAACAGGAACAGAGCAGTGTGTCTTTTGGCTCATGCCTATTAATTTGATAGTTGTCATATCCTCTGATCCACAACCAATCATACTTAGTTGCCACAACCATTTTCAACATTTTTTCATTACGTGCTTTAGCCATAAGCTGAAGAAACATGTATGCAATTTTTACCATTTATTTCTTCTTGTTTTAAAATTAGGTCATACATCAAATAGTGGTGTTCAGTTAACTCTTTTATAGTGTTCTGAGATACTTTTGTAGTGTTTTTAAGATTCTGAAAGAGAAAATTTTTGAATGTATAAAAAAGTAGAACACTTGCTCTTTCATTATTTGGAAGCAGTTTACTGGAGTTTTGAGAATAGGGTATACTAAATAACTAGCAAATTAAAGATCTCAGCCCCAGAATTAAAAAAAAAAAAAAAAAGATGTCTTTGCCATAAAGTAAAACAAAACCTCCAGTTTATGGCAATAAAGTTTTTCATCTAATTTTGGCATTTAAATTCGATCATATCCATAGAGTTGGGAACACCCTTGTTAACAGTCTATAGTAACTGGTAAATACCAGTGATATACTTTTTTATCCCTTTTCTTTTCCTTCATTCCAGTTGTTGATAAAAATACTGAAATCAAGAATTTCCTCACGAAACCAAGAATTTCCTCAAAGTCACAGGCTAACAAGTGGCAAAGCTGGGTCTAATAGAACTAACTCCAGTACCCTACCATGTTCTTTCTATGAACCTGTAGTTCTTAGCTTGGCTGCCAAACAGAATTACCCATGTAATTTATTTTCCTCTACCAATTTATTTTGGAATGAAAATATTCTAGTTTTCAATTTACATTGAAAATATTAGGAAGAAGAAAAGACAAAAAATAAATTATTCACGAGATGGACTATTATAAACTGAACTGCTATGTGCTGGAGGGTAGGGATTGTTGATAGTATGAATGGTGATTGAGACTGGTCTGCTTGGGGTCTAACCCTAACCTAATCACTTACTAGTATGTGATTGGACAAGTTTTTTCTTTAAGCTTCAGCTTCTCTTCCTCCTCCTTTTTCCTCCTCCTCCTCCTTTTGTGAAGTGGGGATTATAGTAATTCATCAATTAGAAAGTCTGTGGGGGTTAAATAAAAATTCCCATAAAGCACTTAACATGGTGCCGGGCATATAGTTTTGAAGAATTCAGGAATCTTTAACATTTCATAAATGTTATTTTATGAAACTTTGTCATCTTAGCAGTAGTGCCAACATTTCTTATTGTATCATGACAGCAAACTTTAAGCCCTGTAAGTTTAAAATGTTTGAATTGTAAAATGTGATATGCCAACTATTATAAATGGCAAAATTCATATAGGTAAGATTAAATTGGAGATATAAATTTTTTCTAATTAACTTGATGGTCTATCTAGAAAATTCAAGATAATAGAATGAATTATTAGAAGTCTGGATAAATAATTCAGGAAGATTGTTGAAATGAAATAATCATTAGAATACATAGGAAAAACAATGGCTTTCCAAAATACTTGAAAATAAGCAGTTATAATTACAGAACAAAATGTAAAGTTTAAAAAAAGAGAAGAGCTCATAATAACAACATAAACTAAGCCCTGTCAGATAACAAAATGCACTTGTAGAACAGACTACTGGTTGTTCACAAATATTTTTCACTTCTTTTCTTAGGAGTAGAACCCATATTTTTAGCTGACTATGTGTCACCCTGCTAAAGATGATTTTGTTTAGCTTCCCATTAATGCTGTGTATGACTGTTAATACTAAACTCTGACCAGTGAGCCATATGTGTAAGTTTATAAAGGAGCTCAGAGAACGAAGTCTCCTTAAAAAGGAAGGTGAACATTTTCTTTTCTTTTCCTCCTTATCCTCTTTCTTGGAATGTGACAGCTACAGTAGCCATCTTGAAATGTGAAATGGTCTTGAGGATGGAAGCCACTTTGCTAGGATAGTGGAGCAAATAGGCAGCTGCCACCATACTAGCCCCAGACTGCCAACCTCTTCCTATTCATTTTTCATGGGAAGGAAATAAACTTTACCTTGTTTAAGTCCCCTTACTTTGGATTTTGCTATAATGTACATTTAAAGCACTTAAGTGCAATCATTAAAGCACTTAAATTATAATAATTAAAATAGTGTTGTATACATGTAGGAATAATAAAAAAGATCATTGAAATAGAGAGACCAGAAACTGACTCAAGTATATGACCATTTAGTGTATGAGGGCTGTCTGGAAACTATCCAGCTGTGTAATATGAAAAATAGAGGCATTTATGGCTGGATTTTTTCCAGAAAGCCCTTGTATATTAAAGTTACCTATTCTTATGAATGGGAAATGATTCAATAAGTGATAGTATAATTGGTTATTCATTTGGGGAAAATATATTAGAGTCACACTGTATGTATGTGTGTGTACAAAAGCCATAAGTATTAAAGATTTATCACATAACACTGTAGTAACTCTAGAGGAAAATATTATAGAAACATTTTCTGAAACAAAACTCAATAAAGAAAAGGATTGTCCGATTTGATTACATAAAAATGTAAAACCTTATAACTTCTTTTTTTTTTCTTTTTTTTTTTTTTTTTTGGTGGTTCCTTGGCTGGGAATCGAACTGGGGCTGCTGTGTTAAGAGTGCCGAGGCCTAGCCACTACACCACCAGAGAACCCCCTAAAACTTCTGTGTAGTGAAAAGTACCAGCAACTAAGCTGAAAAACAGTTTACAAAACTGGGAAAATATTTACAACATTTAAAAAAGATAGTCTCTGATAAACTCTACAGATATATTTAAAAGAAGAATAACTTACAGACAAAAATTATGAATAGCCAATTCACAGAAGAAATAAAATAATAAACATTTGAAGAGATTTTTGATGAAATGAAGGTGCAAGTCTGTAATGTGGCCTTTCTTGGCCCATAAAATTGGCAATAATTAAGATTAATAATATCTACTATTGATTAGGTTATAGGAAAACAGGTATCTTCATCTTCTCTTAGTGGAAGTATAACATGATATAATATTTTTGGAGGACAGTTTAACAGTATTGAAACTTCAATTACAAGTAACCTTTAACTCAGCAATGCTGTTTCTGTGAGTCTAGAAAAGTACTTGCAAAGATACAAGGAAGTTTGTTGCAGCATTATTCAAATAGCAAAAATTGGAAACAACTATCTTAAAGGGAAAAATTTCAATAATGGGAAGTACCCATAACTTAATAAATTTAAATAAAATTGTAATATTCCGAAGTTTTTTTGTTTTTTTCAATAAAGACCAATTTCTCTACATGTGTTTTCTGGTATTTTAGTTATGTGCTGCTGTGTAATAAATTACCCCAAATTTTAGTAGCTTAAAAAATATCAAAGATTTATTGTCATGATTTTATGGGTTGACCTAGTTCAGCTCGGCAATTCTGCCCTTGTATAGCTAAAATCAGTCTATCTGAAATCACCTGTGCAACTGCATTCATACAAGAGCAGAGATGGCCTCTCATCCTCAAAGGTCTTTCTCATGTGGCTTCTCATCAGTGTTGGGGAGGAAGAAGCTTCCCTCTACTCTCTCAAGTCACAACTCTTTTATAATTTGAATTTTGGGAAGTTTGTCAAAATATATCAAAAGGTTTGGAAATTTAACTAAATAGAATCATAAATTATTAGGAAATAATATCCATTTTACCAAAATAACAGAGTATTTCAAAGATAAGTACAGAAGAAGGACACACAATTGTTAGCACTTAGTTATTATTATTGAGGATATTTGATTTTCTTAAGTAATCAAGAACCTGATTCAGAAAACATAAAGCACAGAAAATTATTTTGATAAAGCACTGAATTTTTGCTTTCTGAGCATAGAACATTTTCACAAAACTTATCATCAGTTGCAGACTTTTGTCCTTTTAACAGATGAGAAAGAATATTAAGTTTTAGTACACTATTGATACTAAAGCTTAATTTAAAGAACTTCTAATTAATTCAGTCTTACCCAGCTTGATCACACATGAAATTTTCTTTCTCAAGATTCCTTTTTCATAAACTTTCTACAATTTTCTGAGTTCCTTTTACTTTGTCTCTTCTCTTAATCAGGACAAAATTACTTCATTTCTCTTAACCAAAACATATCTTCATATCTCATACCTTGTTTTTAAAAGCCATCCTATATCCTAGTTTTCTTGTATACATAATTTTTTATTATTATTAATTTTTATAACTTTAATTACATGTTAAAATTCTTAAATTTTAAAAACCTTAATTTCTAGTGAAAAGTAAGAAAAGCAATTGTGAACTCTTACACCAGTGTTCTTTTTTTTTGTTTTTTTAATTGTTAGACTTATTGGGGTGACATCTGTTTACACCAGTATTCTTTAGATTGACGAATTTATGAATACATTTCATAATTTCTAGAAATACGTATTTCCTCAAAACAAAAAAAATTTTAATGTGGTGCAAACAATGTTTATTAATGGGCCCAAATATCTTTAGCTCTTCTGTAATCAGAAGCAAAATATAGGTAAACCTATGTTCAGTAATTAATGTTTCATTATTTTATTTTATTTGGAAATGATCTAGACAGTCAGTGAATTTAACTAGATTTATCATTTAACTCAGTAAAATTCTAAGGTTTCAAGTTACCAAAAGATTTAGGAAATCGTTTTTAAGTACACATACAATTTAATTATTACTAAAAGGTTCACCTAAAGAAAAACCTTTTTACCTTACTTTTATTTAATTCACTTGCTCTTAATAATTATGTTTAAATTACTTATGAAAATTTGATCATACTGAGTTATTTTTCTTGCTGTTTTGCAGCAGAGATACATGAACTTATTTGACTCGTAAATCCAGGTAGTAGAATAAGTTGTTTATCTGCATTACATTTAATATTGGTAACTCTGATATCCCTATTTTACTTAAACTAACAAACTTAAAATAGCTTTTATGCATTAAAGATTATCCAATATCACATGAACTTGAAAAAATATTTGGGTTAGTCTCTATCTTTATGTGAGTTTAGTATGTCTAATCCTTACAAAAGCATTTGGCTTCAAACAAATTGATTTGAATTTATTAAATTAATTTTAATATCACCTGGAGGTAGAAAAATAACTCATATTTACAGCATATATAGACACACACACAGATGCAGAGACACAGGTATAATAATGCAAAACTCACATAAAAGAGCAGTTGGATCCAAACTGTTGTTCTGACAGATGGAATAATTAAGGTTACCTGCTTAGATGGCTAAAGCTTTTTCTTATTAATGTTTGTGGAGAAGACAGTCTTGGAAGCAATGGCTAGATTTTGGGCAAGGGTGCTTCTTTTTTTTTTTTTTTTTTGGTATTTGGGTAGTTCCCTGACTGGGAATCGAACCCAGGCCGCAGCGTTGACAGCGCCAGCACGGAAACCTTAAGCCACTACAGCACCAGGGAACTCCAAGGTGCTTTTATAGCCATTTGTCTTAAAAAGAAAACCTTTTTCCCTTTACTCTTAGGAATTGAGGATGGCAAAAGTAGGTGGGCTTTGAACTTCTAGAGCTGCATTTCGGATTTTGCAAAGATTTATAAGATAAGAACAGTTGCTCTCAGTTTCTCAAACAATGTCATAGGTTGACATACCCATCCATTTACTTAATCCCTAATTTGCACACACACACACACACACACACACACACACCCCGCCACCCCCGTGGGGATAGAGTTTTATTTTAGCTTAGGGAAAGATCCCCTTTTTAAAAATCCTATCAGATGCTTGAATTTTCAGTTTCCAGTTTTGCCAAATTTCTAACAAAAAAGTTATTAAACCTTTTGAAGTATCTCATCAGGTTTCAGCTAGGACAAACAGTAAATGTTCCTGGGCAGTATTAAACAATTCTGTGGACTCAAGAGACTGTAAATGTCATTACTACCTTCCAGATTATTCATTCCCTCTGATAACCAAAAGAAAGAACTGACAGCTTTCATATCCCAGGAAGGCAGTGGAATGTTTCCCAGTGAGACACAAGTCTATTTCCACAATACAATCAGATAAAAGAGATTCAGTCACTTCACATAAGGTCCGTTCAGAATACACCAACTCATTTATAACTTTTATCTTAACTCCATCAATTCTTACATTCTTAACTGTAGCTGCCATTAGGACTTCATCAAGAGGTTTTGGTTTTATAAGATTGGGTAGAAGAATTGTTCTCTGCCAGAGATCATTTCCATTCCTATAAACATTCAGATAAAGTTGACATAACTCTTTTAAACATAAAGCCTGTTTAAACACTACAATCTTCATATTCTTATCAATTCTTATATTTCTGTGTTTTAATCTAATTGTAGCCTGAACCATGGCTTCACCAATGAATTATAGTTCATGGAATTCCCATATCAAAGAATCCTGAAAATTTCTCTTTGTTTCACCCCTATCAATTTAGTGCAATCAATATTAAAAAATAGGATCTCATTTTGTTTATTTGATTTGGAAGCCCTTGCTTTAGTTTTAAATGATCTAATCTATTTGGAACATTACTCATAGTAGCCATTGTAATTTTGGGTTATAATTTCCTTGAGGGCTGGCAGCAGTTTGGTAGAACCCTAGCCATAAATGGAATTTAGCCCACATTACTTACTGTTTGTTTGGCCATACTTTGGAGCTTCCAACTTGACAATTACCAAGCCGAGTTCTTAGGACATAAAATTTTTAGGTTGTCTTTTAGTAAGCTTTTGCTGATGTTTTTTTCTTAAGTGCAGGGTAACTACTTTCAATACCCCTACTTTTTTTTTCTTTCCTTTTTTTAAAAGAATGGAGTTTGGGAGTTCCCTGATGGTGTAGTGGCTTGAGGCTTCGGCGTTGGCGCTGTCGGCGCTGCGGCCTGGGTTCAATTCCCAGTCGTCGGGGAGCTGCCCACATACCGAAAAGTAAAAAAAAAAAAAAAAAAAGAATGCATAAGAATGTCTGCAAAAGTCCAAAGGCAAATAGGAAGGGGTCTGAGTGGACTTCGATTTTTATTGTTATTTGTCCCTCCATTTTTATTAGGGAAATTTTAATGACTAGCCAGTTACTGTAATAAGTTTTGAATTTGCATTTTCTTTTAATTGAATCCTCACAATAACACTTGGCAGGTAGATACTTGATTATCCCTATTTCACAGGTGAAAAAAGTAAGGAAAATAACTTGCCCAAAGTTATATTCTAAGTTAGTAATAGAATTAGGATTCAGTTTCTGGCAATTCTGCCTTAGTTTCTACTACTTGATAATGCTGATGATAATTAAGAAGCCTAATGCAGAATTTGTACCTGAATTAGGAGGTTAGGAAATTCAGGTAGACCTAAGGTTTTCCCTCAAGAAACAGTTTCTAAGTCTACTGTCATATAGATGGATGGGTGAAGGAAAGTAAATTGTATTTTGACAAGTTTTGCTTGAGATAAATCTGTTTTGCATTTCCTTTAGCTTCCTTTTTTTCTTATTTGTACTTAAGTAATTCTAATCTTCGGCATAACCATTGTTGAATGTGGTCATTATCTTGGATTTCATCATTTTTACTTTTGTTTTATGGATATTAAGCTTTCAGGGAACCAAGTGGCTTGCCTAGATAGAGTGTTATTCTTGTAAAGAACTGAAATATAAGCAAATAAAATTATTTTAATGACTTTTGTAAAGTCAATTTTGGATTATATCTTTTTATATTTTTACAGTTTTAAAGTATTTTCTACATGATGCATGATCTATTTGAAATTATTTAATTGAAACTAGGAAAAAATGTTCAATATGTTCTGCAGCTGGCATTCCTGAAAGCTGAATGAAAGAGCCAATTTCATCATGTTATGATATTTATACTTTTGTCAAAATGCTTGCATTTTAATGCTTGTTTGTGCACGTTGGTTTTGAAACGAACTCAGTAATTTATGTTTGAAATTGCTTTAATTTCACAAACTAGAAGTAACTAAATTTTGTAGGTTTATTTCTATCCATAGTAATCTGACATTAAAGAAAATGTTTTCAAAATTTTAATAATTTTCTATGTTAATTTTCAGGTTGAAAGTTCAGAACAAATGTGGAAGGATGTTCACTTCAGAGAAAGGGGTTGTGGAGGAATGGTTGTCAGAGTTTAAGGTAATATTTACTGTTTTAATGTAACAATTATATTCCAGAGAAGTTTTGTCTGGGGTTTAAATTCCAGTGACTTGTTAAAATATGACTGAAAAACTAAGTATCTGTGGAAGCAGAAGAATGTTCCAGCAAATCTTAACAGGGAGTTGTTTACACATAGTAATCTTTTCTAGGAGACCAGTTCCTTTTTTTCTTCCAAGAGTTTTTCTCCCTTTCATGACAACACTGCAGGAATGGTTAAAGTCTCTGAATGTTGATGTCATTTTCTCCTACTATCATCAACGATTTATTATTGAAATGTTCTCCCAATTTGTGTAATGGGAGTGGGCACAATCAACAATGAGAAGAGGGGAAGACATTTACCTAGTTTTCTGTCAGTGGATCTTTCTCTATGATAGTTAAAATTGTGTTGCTTTAACCTGTTGATTACCTTCTCATCCTCTGGGTCTCATTGTTGTATGTAATTATGTGACCTTGGTTATCATGAACTACAGGAATGAAGGATTTGGGCTGCAACTGTCACCGAATCATCCCAGGACCTTCAAGGACAAATCTAGGGTATACTCTGACAAAGTCAGACTTATTGGCTTGTTTTAGGAGGGAGACTAAAAACAGGTACCATATAAGCATCTTGCCAAAGGAAAAGATAGGAATTGTTATGGAATTTGGAGGAAGGGTGGAATTTAGATGGAATTTAAATGAAGCAGTATTTTGGTGGAGTCAAAACAAAGTAGAGCTGTGTGTAAATGGGGTGAACATCTGGTCTCAATTGTGAAGTAGACCCAGGGTCCTGTTGTCTTGGAAACTAAAGTTAACATCTATGGGGAATGTTGTGTTCAGAAACCCCTTCTCTGAAGCTGTGCACTTATATTGGGAATCAAGCCTCCTTCTCTGTGTCAAGGTGACATAGATCCTCCAGGCAAGAGTGGGATGTTTCGTTTTACCAATACATGTTTAAACAGGAAAGTTTTTGATATCTGATTTTTAGGTCACAGCTTCTCAGTAAGAATACAATAGTTACTCAAAAAAAGTAGGTTGTTATGACACTTGTTAGTTGCAGTGTGTCCTTGAGAGAAGCAAGGTTTCCTATTAATTTTTCAGTTGGTCCTGTCAGTCATTGTTATCTCATCCTGATGAATGAATGAATGGGCAGATTTTTACTTTGTCAGCTTTTATAGTCATGAATTGAGTATTTGTCTGTAGAACCTCTAAGCCATCATTTTTATGATGCAGAATATTATAGAAGTGCATGGTATAAATACCTTCTACATATTGTAATAGTTTGATTAAATCTTATATGTGTTTTTTTTCTGCATATGTTGTCTTTGTAACTAGTGTTCATGGTGTTTTTAAGCTTCTTTCCTGCTTCAAGAGTGTTTAATTTTGTTCATTATATCAGGATTTTTGGGGTGAGGGCCAGGTTGATGGAAATTCAAGTTGAGCAATTGAGTACCACTTTCAGGGCTATGTTATGTTTAATGGTGAAGTCAAATTTGCAAAAGCAAATGTAGCCAGTTAGTCATTCTTTAATATGGGAGTTGTGGAGAGAGGGCATGTTTAAAGAATGTAGCAGAGGGGAGGGGTCAACTATTCAGGCAAATAATTGAAAATTATGACTGATTCTCTTCCCTTCCAATCTGTTTGTTCATTTTCCTCCTTTCCTGACTTGGATATATGAGGGCTGTCTGGAAAAAAATCTAGCCATAAATGCTTCTATTTGTCATATTACATGGATGGATACTTTCCAGACAGCCCTTGTATATATAGATACTCTAGGAAGTGTAACAGCAAGGAGTAAAGGGGCAGCAGTGTGCCCTACTAGTGTTTGAGGAAGTGGGTGGTTAGAGGGAAGGGTTGCAGTGATGACATGTAGAAGAGTCAGCCAGAGTAGTTACATTGGAAGGTTACTTTGAGCAAATAAGTAAATATGTGGAGGATAAGCAGAGTTATATTTCTGTGTCTGAGAAAGGAATTACAAATATGAAATGGGGAAAAGCAAGAAAAAGCCCTAAGGTGTTGAATTGGAATTAGAAGTATCAGTATGAACTCATGGGTCTAAGTCTGTATATAATATATTACATGTGTATATCTGTACACATATGCATATATATGTTTCCTAACTTTGTTCACTAAGAGGACTAAGAAGCAATGGCATCCCAGTAGCTATGTGTACATCAACCACACAGATCTTGTTTCTAAATAAGATCACCTTTCACTAAACAAAGATGTGAGGAACAAAGTATTATCTAAGTAATATTTTATCAATAAACATTTATTATGTGGGTAGTGATATTTTATTAAAATTTTTATAAATTTAATTCAAGGGTAAGGAAACTTTTTCACTGAGAGGAGGGGAGTGAGATCCTGCACCTCATGAAATAAAAAGTAATTTAATTTAGTTATTACCCAATTTTCAATCAATTTGGTCTAACAAATGTTTTAAATTATTGACAATTCTATATAATAGCCATTTGAAAGGAAGACATTTCTTATTCCTTTGTTAATTTGATAATCCCTCCTGAAAATTATTTTTGTGTGCTATTTTGAATTGTGTTAATGTGTGTTGAATTCAGCTTGTTTATGTTTGATAAAGAGATTAAGGTTATCAGACAAAATGGCAGCACACTAATGGTAATGGAAGGTAGAAAAATAATGAACAAACATCGTAAGTATTTTAAAAATTGGAGTACTTTGTCTTTTGAAATGATTTATGGTATTATGTATGGTTAAAATATTTAAGAAAGGAAGTTTGGGGTGTGTTTACATACACTGAGAAAAAACTTCTGCTTAGTAATAACTGTGATGCTAATAAGGCCAAGGTCATTGTGACTTGTAAAGTGTACAAAGTCCGTTGGACTGGGAAGTCAGAATCCTTTTGATCTAATCATGATTTCCTGTGAGGTGGTTTCTTATTGTTGAACAAATCACATAACTTCGTTAGGTCTCAATATTCTCATCAGAACAATTGAAGTAGGTGGTCTGTGAAGGTGATTTTAGCTTCAAACCAGGGGTGTCCAACCTTTTGGCTTCCCTGGGGCACATAGAAGAAGAATGGCCTTGGGCCGCACATAAAATCCTCGTACACTAATGATTAAAAAGGTTGCAAAAATAATCTCATAACATTTTAAGAAAGCTTATGAATTTGTGTTGGGCCACATTCAAGCTTGCTCTACACTGTTCCGTGGTCACAGTCTGAACTCCCAACCTTAGAGGCTCACTCAACATTCTCTCAAATACACAAAGACAACACAATTTATTTGTGCAAAAATTCAGTACATACTCTGGCTCTGGGCTCTTGTCATTAATACTCTATCTACCAACAAAATAATTAGACTGGGACTTCATTATTTCAAGATTTCATGAATAGTTCAGCCTCTAGCTTTTCAAAGATTTATTTATAATAGGTTATCTTTCAGATTGTATTGTGTTTTACTTAATGCTCTGTGTAGGTTTAGCAGATTTCCAGATTCCTAATTTTTTCAATTTTCTGGTAGGCAACTGAATTTCAATATGTGACTCACAATCCAGTCTTATGTGCAATGTTGTTGACTAGAGTCGTTTTATTTATTGGTTCTCCGCCCATCTGTCTATCTTCGTTACTTCTCTTCCACTAAACCATATCACATCCTTATATTTTTAAAGAACCATCTGCCAAATGATATGAAACATCTGTCTTCATATTTTGCCAAGACTAATTTTCCAACATAATTTCTCATTATTACTTTTTTTTGCCTTCAGTTCTGCCTTCTGAAAAGTGAGAAAGCTTAGTTGGTATTTAAGAAGGGCCAGTACCTTTGAACTAAAACAGTGCAGGTTTGCTATAATACTGTTTATATCATTAAGCTCTTGTAGATCTTCAGTTTTTCAAACACAGCAATTATATTTTCTCCCCTCTATAAACAAAAGTAACTTCTTCCAAATTCATAAAATGAAATAATGACAGAATTGTGATAAGGTATCATAGTTCACTGTACTAATTTTTAGGAGATTTTCCTTCTCATTTGGCTGTAGTAGCCTAGATCCAGGGCATTTTCTAGAGTTTCTCTTTTCAGAAAAAAAGCTTTCCTTTTGCCTTTGGCTGTTTCCCAGAAAATATTTTACCTCATGGTAAAATATTGTACCACATAATTGTTAAATAAACTAAAAATGGTAATTCACATTTTTAACGAATATTCCATTTTTAGTCTAGATAGTATTAATATATAATCTTTCTGTTCACTAGTACTTTTTAAGATTTATATTTAATTCACTTAGTTTTAAAATGTATAGTTAAACACACATATATATAGATATATGTACACACAATATATATATATATATATTTACATATATAGTTTGAGTTCATTTCCATTTAAGGGATTAGAAACTGCTGTTTATTTCACTGTTATTCCCTTTCATATAAATTCCTCAGTATTAGGTTGCTCTTGATCAAATAACGGAAATGGAATGTTGCCTGGAGCTCTTTTGTTGCATGCTTTTGAAATATTGAAGAATGCCCTAATCTCCTCTTTATATAAGCTGTTGCAGTGAAACTTCCCCCTTTCCTAAGAATGGTGGAAGATAGTTTACATTTACTTACAACTCTGGTAAACAAAACTCTTACTAAATTATCTATTCACTTATATATCCTGAGGTGAAATGTGACCTTTTAAAAAAGAATTTGCTGAAGTGTGAACAGTGACAATGTTTATTTCTTATTCTGTTTATCTATAATATATTCCTACAGCAAAAGTTTAGGTATGAGACCTTGTGCTGAGTGCTATAAATGGGAGACTGTAAGATAGTTCTTGTTCTCAAGGAGCTCACCATAAAGCAAAAATGAGTCAGATATCCTTATTATAAAAATTTATGCTGTTTAATTTTCTATGTGTAATTATGCACACATACATCTTTGTACACTAACCATACCCACTTTAAATCATGAAATGCTAGGATATGGGGCATGTAAGAAATATTGTATATCTTGGAATGTTTGTTAGCAATATCTTCAGACATAATTATTGTAAGATTAATGTTTGTTGGTTGATTGATTGAAGATAGTAATTTGCATGAGATAATCATGACTTGGGAGACACATGTTAAGGAAGGGATATTCTCTAGAAGGATAGGTGTTTATCATTTGTTATAATGAAATGTTTTGTTTTTGTTTAGATTTCCCTACTACTTTTTTCCCTCTTTTTATTGTTAAATTTATTGGAGTGACATTGGTTAGTAAAAATTACATAGGTTCCAGGTGTACAATTCTACAATACATCATCTATGTGTTGCGTTATGTGTTCATCACCCAGAGTCAGTTCTCTTTCCATCACCATATATTTGAGACCCTATCCCTTCTCTTCCATCCTGCTCCCACCATACCCTCAGATAACCACTAACCACTAAACTGTTGATTGTCCATGAGTTTTTGTTTCTTTGTTGCTTTCAGCTTTGTGTTCCACAAATGAGTGAAATCATATGGTTCTTGGTTTTTTTCTCTGGCTTATTTCGCTTTGTGTGATGATCTCAAAGTCCATCTGTGTTGTGATAAATGGCTCTCTTTCATCTTTTCTTATGGCTGAGTAATATTCCATTGTGTAAATGTACCACAGCTTCTTTAGCCAGTTCCCTATACTTTTATCCCAAACCATCTGACTTACTACTGGAGTTTTATTTCTTCTCATTCCTCTCTGGTCATGGTGTCCTTTCTGAATGGATGGTGCTACAAAATTGTGATTAGTTGTTTATATTTTGAATGGCATTAGGAAAGCTACTTTGTTGGTAGTGTGGCTACATTTTTCCCTAGCTCTGAGAAGTCTAAAATTTCCCCCCAATTCTATAAAGGAGAATAGTCTTACCTAACTTAACACTCACAATATGTAACTGAGGAGTTGCTTTGATAATGATCTGTGGCTTTAAGGTTTGAAACATTATTAGATCCTTATACAACAATGTTTATTAATTACAGTGTTTATTAAGAAGCGGATCAATATGACTAATGAGGCTTGTAACATATGATGCTACAGAAAATATATCTCTGGCTTTATAAATGATTTGTATTCTCATTTCTCACCCCACACTGTAATCAAAGATACATTTGATGTCAATTTATGTGCCTGTTGATGATGAGAGGATTAAATATGTTTTTGTTTTGTTTTTCCATTTATTTTGTTAAAATACAATTCATATAACAGAACATAAAATTCACTATTTTAAGGTGGAAATACAGTAGTTTTTAGTGTCTTTGTAATGTGCAACTAACATCAGCATCTAATTCTAGGACATTTCTGTCACCCAGAAAAGAAACTCCATACCTGTTAGTGTCACTCCCAACTCTCCCTCCCCCAATTTCTGGCAACAACTAATCTTTTTGTCTATGGATTTGCCTATTCTGGACATTTCATAAAAATAAAATGTATTTTTTATATTTGTTTAGACACTTCCAGAAACATCTTTACTAAATTATGCCACAAATTTGAAAGACAAGAGTTCTTTAGTTTCATCTCTGTATAAAGTTATCCAGGAGCCACAAAGTGAGGTAAGTGATCTTGTAGTTTAACATACTAGCACTATTCAGTTGATTGATTTTTTTTTTTTTATACCCTAACCCTACCCTAACCCTAACCCTAAACCCTAAACCCTAAACCCTAAACCCTAACCCTATGATTGATTTTCTAAATGTTGTATGTGAAATATAAGATATATGTAACAGAGTATGAAAAAGTATGTGTTTAAAGAATTATGGTATATATTATGGAGTGTTTAGTTGATTACATTTGAGAAATGGGGTAGAGAGGATAATAGAAGAATATGTTATGTTCAAAAAAAGGCAGAGTAAAAAAAAGGAACTACAATAAAATAAACTGCAGCGTACCATCCTCCAGGCCAAGAACTAGAATTATTAGCATATCCTAAAAGCCACGTCTGAGCGTGTTCCTTCTTATCTCTGCATCCATCCATGTATCCATCCATCCATCCATCCTACTGGGGCTGGTCTAGAAAAATCTGGATCACTACATTCATGTATTCATTTACCAAATATCTGTGTGCCCCATGAGCCAGCTGCAATGCTAGGCAATAGAACATCAAAGATGACTAACACATGACCTTTGTTTCAAAAGAGGAAGGGGGTAGAAAATAAGTGAGCACATACTTTCAAGGCAGTGCGTAACAGCCTAGGTGCGTAAGCCTGAGTTTGCTGGATGTGCAAGATAAAAGGACATTCTAAGCCCTAAGGATGGTATATGGAGGCCTGAAAAAATGCAGGGCATGTAAGGAATCGCAGGTAGTTTTGTCTGGCCGATGCTTTTCCCATTCCTTCCTTCTTTTCTCTTGCTTATCTCTTTTTCTTTTTTTTTAGACATCAAATTGAGTTTGAAAGTGATGAAATTATTTATACTTTACATTCCGGTGCTTAAAGATCTCACCATTCATTGTAGAAATCGGAAAGCACTGGACACAGCATGGAAAATTAAAAGGCATGGCATTTGGAAAAAAGCAAACAGGCTAATGCAGTAGTTATTAACAAGAGAGGATAAGACTGTGATAGGAAGTGGAGCTGGAAGGACATAGGTTTAGGTAGTAACCATGGTGGGTCCTGGAAACTATCACAAGTAATTTAGACTTTTTTTTACACTAAAGGGACGACTTGATCAGATTCTTCTTTTAGGAGGGTGGCTATGTGGACGACAGATAGGAGAATGGAAAAACTGAAAGCAAGAAGTCTAGGAAGAAGGCTTTGAAAATGGCCTAGGAGGGAGCTGTTGAGAACCTGAACTAGGGCAGTGTCAGTTGGAATGGAAGAGGTGGAGTGGAGGGAGAAATGTGAGTGAGGTATGTAATTTTTTTTTTGTACTTGAGTTTGGTAGGTAATATGATAGGTTCTAACATCAGTAATAGTGGTAACCCCAGTAATTCAGTGGTAAAATAATATACTCTGGAATCTAGTTCTATATGGACCTATGTACCTTTGAGGTGAAACTATCAAAACTAGAGTCTTTTGTCATTTGAATAGTTAGCATCTTTTAGGGGAGTCTGGAATAGCTGAGCTTCTGCTGTGTGTGCTGTAAAGTATACCATGAATTTTAGGTGCTGAAGAAAAGGTTAGGGAGTATACTGACAAATCAAAAATGTAACTGGAATACCTGAATAGAACAATCACATTTTGCTTGTTTCCCCTTCTTCCCCAAAACTTCTTAATTTGTATAGTATGTATAGGTAGATTGTTTTCTTGAAGAGTTTTTAGTTTTTAATGTGTTTGGGTAGAAGCTGTTTTAAAGTTTTCCACGTTTGAAAATTATTTCAACAAATAGAGTAAGTATAGCTATGTGCTTCTTTTTTTTTTTTTTTAACAATTTACATCTTGTTTATCATTTTGTGCTTAGTATTTTGGAAAGACTTAAAAATTATTACTCTAATGAAATGTGTTTTTATCAGGCTGCTTAGGATAGCGTTTTTAAGGTAAATTTCTTGGTTTGTAGCATTTCTTTTATTCAGATTAACAGTAAATACAGTCTAATGGTCAATAGCAATATTTCTCAAACTCTTTGTGGTGAAGGACCAGTTCTTTATTTTTTTAAATTTTCAATCTGTATCTACTGTGGATAATAAGCATGGAACTCACATCACATGTGAAGTATCAGAGGAAACAACATGCAAAGACCCTGAGACAGTGTGTGTGGTGGCTCAAGAAACTCTAAAGAGTTAGTTTATGGTACGATGCCGTTTTCTGGACTGGTGCTTTTATTCACTGTGACTTTAAGATGGGCATATTGTTAGACTAGAGGCGAACAGTGCTCAAGTCTATTACAGAACCAGCTGTTTTGGGATGAACCCCATAAAACCTCTTTGGTGTTCTAGATGTAAGGAGTCAAGAGTTAAGAGAGGGCCAGTTCAATGGCTACTGGCACCTGAATACTAGCGTCCTACCTTTTTCCTACCTGTGTTCCTCAGTAATTGTTCAGTGTAAAAAAATTTCTAAGATTCTTTTATAAATATACCCAAGCTTAACTCTTTTCTTTCTGTTATTCCTGTTTTAGTCATTTAAAGGCATTTTTAATTCACATTTCTATTACCATTATAAATGTCTCTTAGAATAAAATGTCTTATAAATGGATTACTGTAAAAGTTCATTTGTAACTTAGCTGCTTTAGAATGCAGAATGTATTTTAGAGTGGAAAGAAAGTACATGACAATTAGGTTCTCAGTAGACCCATACAAAGCCCACATGAAAATATACTTGAGGTGCTGTTCTTTCTTAATAGTACTATAAAGCGTGCCCACCAAAAATACACCAGTGTTTCTAAGAAAAAGTGCGTTAAAAAATTCAAACCAGACACTCGGAATACAGCACATCCTAATGCTCCATTTCTTCTCTCAAATATATTCAAGTTAGGTAAGGCAAATACCACCTGTATTTCTCACATTATACATCATTTTGTTCTTCTCTGACAGTTTTCATGTATGCTTGTAATTGAGTCAAAGTCTTGGTTACAGTTCTGACGTTTGTGAACCATGTGATTTTGGGCATAGTAGGTAGCCTATTTGTCTCAATTTTCTTATGTAGAAAGTATGCATAATGATATTCTACCCTACAATGTTGTAGAAATTGAATGGGTTCACATATGTGAAAGCATATTGCAAGCTGTAAAACCCTGCACAGATATATTGGTATTTATATCTGTTGGTTTGATATGCATAATTTAATCTCATTGCAAAATACAATTTCTGTACCCCTTGGAATCTGTCTTCATTTGATTCTGCTTGCATAAAGCAAAAACTCTTTTAATTTTGGATTTTAAATGAGTTATAAGGCCTTTTGAGGGTTGATTATTTGATCGTGCAGACTATTGAATAAATTTTCAACATAAGGTTTCATAATTTTTGCAAATACTTGTTGGACTATATCAATTGATTTAATCAAAGTTTTCCTAGGTATTTAGAGATAGAGGAGTATACACCTCAGTACAAGATTATGGACTCTGGTCCACATAGAAAATTTTAAAACTTCACCTGAAAGCTAATCATTCCTCTACCACACTTTATTTGTTCCTACCACCCCCTACCCTACTTGTTCTGATTCCTATCCTATAAACTTTTCTTGCTATCTGTGAATGGGGTCACTTTGCCTCTGGCCCTCCAGTTTCCTGCTACCTTTGCCATGCCACAGTGGACACATCTGTTGCCCTCTAATGACCATTTTAAGAATGGAAAAAAAAAATTCCTTTACTGTCAGATAATTTTTCAATAGGAAAGGCTAGTTTGACTTAGTCGGTATTTACTGACGTATAACTTTTGCTATACCTTGCATAAATAACATGAGTTTAATTACAACCAGTTTACTTTTCTTCTTTTTTTTTTTAAACATTCAGTTATTTAATGAACTTCACTCTATGTGGCTTCAAGTTACCAGGACACAGTCCCCTCCAACACCCTGAATCATCTCCTTAGCTCTTCTGCTACAGAATCTGGCCTTCACAATGACAGGCTGCTTTGGGAACTTACCCTTCCCCAGGACTTTGTGGCAGCCCGATCACAACACATCAATGATGGGAGCAGCTCTAGTCTTGTTTTTGGCAGCATTTACCCATGTCTGCTCACTGTAATGTACAGAAACTAATACACAGTGGATGTTTTCACTTCAAATAAGTTAAATATATAAAGTAAACTGGTCTCTTGTCTCGGCTGCCAACATGCCATCCAGACTGAGGAAGACACAGAAATTTCAGAGCCACGTGAGCCATGGCCATGGCCTCATATCAACTTTCCCAAAGTAACCTGGGTGATATTTATCAAAGTTGATCCTGTGTTGATGCATGCCACCAGCATTACCTCTGCCTCCTGAGTGCTTCTGTGGCTCATGTGGCCCCAGAGTTTCTGGGTCTTCCTCAATCTGGATGGCACAATTATTGGTAGTAGAACATCTGTTTAGTAAGTTGACTTAAATCTGTTGCCTAAGTTAGTAAAGTAATAAACTGTATAGTTCACTGAAAATATAATAATAGTCTGATGGTTTGAAAAATCAATACCCTGTGAATCTCTTGATATATTTGTTTATGATTTGTATATGACCATTGCAGTATGCTTTAAGTAAACATTTTCCTGTAAAGTTCTCTTCTTACCTTGACTTACTGATTAAAAAGAAAAGTATTATAAAGGTAGTCATCAGCTCTGGATAGTCAGATAACTATAATGTTAGTGTGGTGGGAGGGGAAAGGTTATAGATGACTCCAAATCATGTGCAAAACAAAATGATGGCAATACTGAGATTCAGTGGCAATTAACCATGGTTACAATAGGGTCTAATTATTCAGCTACTCCACACACCAGTCATTGCTGTCAGATGCTGCCTAATTATAAAAGTTCAGGAGGTGACAGTAATAACCTAGGATACCCATTTCAATCTCTTCAACCCTGCAACCAATTACTTATATAGTATTGACATTTTTTATCAGGAAGAATGGATATTAAGGATAGTAAGGGAGAAACTTCTTATAACCTAGGTATTTTAAGAAGTTAAAAAGATATGGTTTTAATAACAATACCACCTTAGTGTTTCAGAATATTTTAAAGTTTACAAAGTACTTCCATATACATTTGTTTTGTACTGTTTGGCCTTCCACTAGAGTTCAGAGTTTTACTAAATAGCTTAGCAGTGACTAGTTTTGCTTCCAAAAATGGAAACATTTATATATTTCAGTAATTACCAATCAGAATAAAACATATATATTTCATATATCAGTGTCATTCAAATACATGGGGAGTTCCCTGGTGGTGTAGTGGCTTAAGGCTTCGGCGCTGGCGCTGTCGGCGCTGCGGCCTGGGTTCGATTCCCAGCCAGGGAGCTACCCACATACCAAAAAGCAAAAAAAACAAAAAAAAACAAAAAAAAACAAATACACTCAAGTCTTTGAATTAACACTTCGTCTTTCTTCCAGTTGCTAGAACCCGTCTGTCACCAGCTTTTTGAATTCTATCGCAGTGGAGAGGAGCAGTTGCTTCGCTTTACACTGCAGTTTCTTCCAGAACTGATTTGGTGCTACCTTGCAGTCTCAGCCAGCAGAAATGTGCACAGCAGTGGATGCATTGAAGCTCTTCTTCTAGGAGTTTACAATTTGGTTTGTATTTAATGTAGTTAACAGAATGTTTCTTAGCAAAAGCAAATACATAACCTTTTCAGCGAAAGGAAATACATAATAGCAATTACTTTTCATTTTAGTAAAGTTAATATTTATTTTTTGTACATCAAATGACTCATAGCTCATTCTTCTCAAAATAACTTTATGGAGGTTGAGGGCTATACGAGGGCTGTCCGGAAAATATCCAGCCATGTAATCTGAAAAATAGGCATTTATGGCTGGATTTTTTCTGAAAAGCCCTCATATATATAATTTATGTAAATAAAACTTTTTGGATTGAGTGAAAATTACATATCACACCATTTCAATCTTTTTTAGAGAGATATCTGAAAATATCGTTGTTGAATTAAAAGATTTTTTAACTTAAACTTCGTTGTCTGTAAATTTCCTGTTTATGATCTTCATAAAAATTCAGGAGAAAGATTTAGCCTAATATCTACCAGTAATAATTCTATAAAATAGACTATCTTCAGAATTCACATCATTGATGTAACATATAGTTTGCCTTACTAATGGTATTTGTGTATTAATTAGCATGGTATTCTATATACTTAAGATTTGTACTTATTAAAATGGAAAAGAAATTTAAGGGCCTTTTCTTCACATATTTCATAACTCTGTTAATTGATTTGGAAAACGTAACTTTTTACATGAGAAAAATTAATGATTATTAAGACACTACATCAGTATTTCAGCCATCCTTAAAAATGTGTCACTTTTATTTTAAAAGTGGAAGGTTAACTCGATGTGTTTATGAACAATTGACAATGGATTATCATAACTTAAAATTTTAGTTGACTTTAAAATTCTTTTCTGGTCTTTTTTTTAGACTAACAATTTAAATTTAGCTTTAAAGTTTATGTGTAAGAAATAAACATTTTAAAATATTTTCTTTCACTTTTGTAGGAAATAGTTGACAAAGAGGGACATAGCAAAGTATTGAGTTTTACGATTCCATCTTTATCCAAACCATCTGTATATCATGAAGTAAGTGACATTTTATCAAAATAAGTTTAATATTTCTAAGATTTAAAATTGCTATAAATTAGCATCTGGTTATTGAGGCAAAAAATTTTGATCAATTTATTAATACCTTAAAAAGTATAAAGCATCACATAAAGTATTTGCTATTTCTAAAGTAAAATAAATCAAAATCTTAAAACTTTTAACTAAAATTTAATTATAAGTGATCTAGTGAAAATACAAGGACTGTCTGGAAAAAATCCAGGCGTAAATAAATGCCTCTATTTGTCATATTACATGGCTGAATACTTTCCGGACTGCCCTTGTATTTATTTTTGAAATATTTTTCTCTCCTTCTGATAGATAAGACTAATTCTTTTATAGCAATTATGTGTATTTCCATGATAGAATTCTTGAAATTAAATATTTTTTATTTTTATTTGTGGTTTGATTGTTAATTATTTATTAAATCTTTGAGCAGGAGATTTAGTAGGCAGTATGAATATTTTTAAGATAAATGATGTTCATGGCACTCATTCTTAGTGGTGTATGTATTCTAAATATCATAGTTTCAACAGAATGTTTTTTTATTCTTCAAATGTCTTTTCTTTAGCCTTCCAGCATTGGGTCCATGGCTCTGACAGAGAGTGCACTGTCCCAGCATGGTTTGTCAAAAGTCGTGTACAGTGGACCACATCCTCAAAGGGAGATGCTGACAGCACAGAATAGGTATACTGTGGAGACATAACCTACTATCCTACCACACTGATTTAAAAAAATTTATTTCAATAGATTTATGAGTTGTGTGTAATAATTTTTACTATTGAGTCCTTTTATACAAGAGAAAAACACGTCTTCCCAATTTGTCACTTATACTTTGCTTTAGATGTCATCTAGAACATGAATTTTTAGTTTTTGCATGACTGTTACTTAGAAGTCTTCTTTTTCTGTTTAGCTTTATATTGTTATTGTTGTGTTTATTTTGTACAGGTCTGTTCCATAACATAATATCTATCCCGAATGCCTCTTGATTTAATTATGGTTGATGTCTTAGAATTTCAAAGATTTGTAAATACTCTTTTGGTTTATCTTTAGGTTTGAAGTGTTGACATTCCTTTTGTTGTGTTACAATGCTGCCTTAACCTACATGCCCAGTGTTTCTCTTCAATCACTGTGTCAAATTTGTTCAAGGTAAATTAAAATTTAAATGTTTTTAATATTGAAATATATGAATCCAGGATTACTAATGTGTTACGTATCTAAGTTATTTTTGTTTTGTTTAATGATTTGTTTAAAATATTAAATAAGTTAATATGAAGTTGAGCCTAGGAAATACATAGAAACTCCCTATAACTGAATTACAAAAACAGCACTATGAGGAGGATAAAACTGGGAGCATGTCCATGGAATAATTAATGAGAAAAGTATCATACTGTGTACTTAAAAGGATGAAACTCTTATGACCTTTTAGTTTTTGGCTTGTGATTGGTTCCCTTTTTGTTTGCTTTAAAAAAAATTATTATTGATTTTTATTGTGCCCTGATTTGGTACCAAGAAGTAATTAAGAGATCCTGGTTTTTAAATTTTCCTTGTTTAACAAAAATTGAGCCAAGAGGTTGGTTGAATAAATTACGATAGTCATTAGGTATACTATGTAAACATTTAAAAATTCTAATTTAAGAGAGTATTTAATGATAGAGTATATATATGATTCAGCATTGACTGTATATGACCAGAATATTAACATAATTATATCTAATTGGTGAAATTCTGATTTATTTTAATTTTTTTCTGTGTAATTTGCTATGATGAATATATTACCTTAAAAAAAAAATAACAACAAAAACCAAAGAAAAAAAAACCAGAGAAAAAGCCTTTGGTAATTTAAGTAAATAAGGGAAACTATAGAATTAAGGAACTTATAGAATAATTTAAATTTGGGGAGCTTATTTAGAAAATGCAACTTTGAAACTCATAAGCCACAGTACACAATATATGAGAGCAACTTTGTCAAATTTGTCATTCCTGTCTTTTTTAGTTTGCTTTTCCTTTTTAAGATTCCCTATCACTGTATTCTCAATGGTATAAAAACAAGATATTCATTTCTCTTAACTTACAATTTTCTTAATTATTTACCAAATAGTCTAATAGAAAATCTAATAAAGATTTAAAGATTTTCTCTACATTTTAAAGATGAGTAGAAAAGGATTAGAAAGTTCTTGTATCTAATCAAAACTTAGTTCATATCTACGGAGAGAAAAACTGGTTAACGAACTCTAAGTTATAAATGGTTCTGATGATCTTAGTCCTAGTGCAGGTTTTCCTGAAGAATGAAGTGATCACACGGTGTTATGGCCAATCCAATCCTTTTGGCCATGTGACAGGTGTTTCAGATTGCTACTCAACTTGGTTGTTGATGATGACTAAGCCAAAGTGATTGACTTGGTTATCTAAGAGGAAGGATACATAAATACAACCTGAATAAATTCATGGAATATATGAGCTAGATTTAGTGACAAATATGTTCCATTTTTTTTTAACCTTCTGATTGTAATGAATTGTAGAAGTAATTAAAGCAATCTTGAACACTTCTCACTCTCCACCCATACATACATACTGAGCTCTGTTCAGTTACTATAAGCTTTGCTTTTCTGATTCAGACTGGTGGCCAGCTTGATAGCTTGTGTTTTCCTCATACATAGTGTGCATGGACCACTTGAAGAAGCGATCTGAAAGAAGGCAAGAGCTAGACTGAGTTTCAGTCAACAAATTTCTATTTTCTTCTAGTACTAAATATTACCTTCCTAAAAGGAATATACCCACCAATACTACAAATAAGTTTTGCTACTATATATCAAAGTCCTCTAAATTTGGGGAAGTATTTTAAAGTAGAGTATATTAAAGATGAAACTGTAATAAGCTAGTAAGTTGAATTCTCTCCCATTGTGTGAGGGACTCTGCTGATTTTGTTGACCTGGTGAGTCACTCAGCTTACTGAGTTGGGTATGTACTGCTATGGATTCCTGATTGGTGTATTTGTACCTGTCTGTCTATAATGAAACCCTGCTCCCCTCCTAACTCCTGAATCAGCCTTCCTGACCACATAAACAGAATTCTTCTTGTTTTCTGTCTGTTAAGGACAGACAAGTAAACCATTCCATGGATTAATTCTCCTGACTGATAGAATTATATATACAGCATAGTGTATGCCACTTTGTTATCAACCAATAAAAATGACAGATGTTATGTAATGTACTCCAGTGATGAACACATGTTCACTATGGATACACAACATCTTTCTTTTTTCTCACCTGTTTGCTGTCACCAACAGTTCTAGAACATATCTTATACTAGATTTTCTTTGTTGAAAGAAACTACAGTTAACTTTTCATTGCTTACTATTTTATTTGCAAACTTTTTATCTATCCAAACATCTCCATCTTTCAAAACTCAGTTAAAATAGTCTTTTCTCTAACAACTTGAGCACTGTTTTTGCATGTGGCATTCTCTTGAGGAGAGGGATAGAAGACACAGCCTTTATTAGGGTCCTCATTTCAAAGGGCTTCAAAGCATCAGGAAGAAGAGTGCTCATTAGTGAATAGGCCATGCTTCCATTTTTTTCTTCCTCTTTTCCTGCTCTCTCTCCTGGCATTCTTCTCACCTCCCTCTCCTCACCTCTTAAATAGCAGAGCAGAAAAAGAAGAGGTTTTGAAATTAGTTATAGTTTTAGTTCATCACCTACATCTTTTATCCAGATGGATAAGAAGTAGAATTGGACCAAATTTTAAATATTTCTCAAATGAAAAATTAGAAAAACAATTGTTTCCCTTTTCCTGGCTAGTTTCTATTCACTGATCTGATAATTTTACAATTATATTTAATCTACTTTCTTTTCTACTCTAGGTTTTGGTATATTGATGAATAAATAGTCTCTCCAGTTAGCCCCACTGGAATTGAGACTTTTAATCATTTTGTGGTTTGAAACTCAGAATATATTGACAGCAATCTCAAAAGTTCATTTTCAGTCTAAGAATGAGACGGTGTTTCTCAACAGAGAATGAGAATCATGGCAAGAATTTTCCTCACTTACGAATTAATACTTAGAACCTCTCCCAGAAATGTATTGGCAACATATGCCTTCCAAAAGAATTTTTATGTTAACATGGCTTATGAATTGGGAGAGATCTATGTGACATAGATATAGGAGTTATGCTACTCAGCTGCTCTTTTGTAAGGTCAGGTCCTTCTGTTTTGGATTTGTAAAAGGAAATCAGTTAACTTCTGGATTCTCCTCTGATGAACAGAGGAGTTTGGCATGCGAGTGGCATGTAGCTTTATTGATTGTTTTTCCTTTTTTCTGTATTTTATCTAAATTCAGTGAAGAATCTATAAGAAAAGAATATTCTTGAACAGAGACCAGAGAACTGAGGAGTAAATCAGAATTCTTAATTATTGAAAGAAAGGAATGGAGAAAAGAGGGTAAAGAAATACCATTATCAGTTAATGATGCTGCTGGATAGGACAAGATTATTTGGGATCTCAGTTCTAAAGTTACTTCCTTGGAGAGGCCTTCTATGACCACCTTTTCTAAAGTAGTAGCTTCCCATCCCAGTTTATTACCATTTAGCACTTATAACACTGTCATTGCCTTGTTTGTTCATTTGGTATAAGTCTGTCAACTGCTGGAACTTCCTGAGATAAGAAACTTGGATGTTTTGTTCACTGTTGTATCCTCAGAAGTTAGACAAGTACCGGTATAGTACAGTAGAAACTCAGTAACTGTTGTTGAATGAATGAATGATAGATGATCTCATCCACTTCAGATTTATGTTACATTAAGAACAATTATGATTAAAGGAAATAATTTGGTTTTTATTTGGAAAAAATCTTTAATTGATAAATATTATACAAAATTCCTGCAGTTGTTTGCTACAGTTTTGGTAAAGTTTTAGTAGCAATGAAAAACTAACTGCTATGGTCTGAATGTTTGTATCCCCCGAAATTCATATGCTGAAATCTTAAAGCCCGATGTGATGGTCTTAGGAAGTATGTCTTTGGGAGGTGCTTAGGTCATGAGAGCAGAGCCCTCACGAATGGGATTAGTGTTCATAGCCAAGAGGCACCACAGAGCTCCCTCACCCATTCTGCCATGTGAAGATACAATAAGAAGTCTGCATCCCTGAAGACGGCCCTCCTGTGACCATTATGGCATCCTGACCTTGTGCCTCCAGAATTGTGAGAAATAAACTTCTCTTATTTATAAACTCTCCAGTCTGTTGTATTTGTTATACGAGCCTGAACAGACTAAGCCACTAATCCTTTGCATATCTGAATAAAGGGTTTTTAGTTCAGCCTTTTACAGAAGACTGCTTATTTCCTTTTGAATAGGTAGCTAGTAGAGAAAATGAGAGAATCTGGAATCTTACTTCCCTTATGAATCTTTCAAATGTGTTGGTGTGTGCTAGAATTGCCTCTCTAGAAAGAAATAAATTTAAAATTTGGATTGACGATGCTAGAACTATGGAAATAATTGTTCAAAAAATTGTGTAATAACAGCAATAACTTATTTTTCTGACCATATCCTCTTTCCTGAACCCTATACTCCTTTCCTGATCTCTAAACCTGTATATCCAATCCAGTAACCATCTCTCATCAGATGTCCCATAGATACCTTATAAAAGCTAGAACTCTTTCTGTTACAACAAACTGATATCTACATAAAACTAGATTATACAAAAGGGAAAATATTCTGGCTCTTTGTACTTGGGAGGAGCAGGGATGGAATTGGCCTCAGGGTGAACTAGATCCAGAGGCTCACATGTTATCAAAATATTCTCTCCCATCTCTCTCACCTCACTTTCTTCATCTGTTGGCTTTGTGCTTTCTTTCTGAAGACAGGCTTTTTCCATGTGGTTTAAGAATAGTGACTATAGGCAACTAAAAGCTTATACTGTCTACCTTTAGTGAATTCAGAAGAAAGAACATCTCCCCTACCTTCACTTTAAAAAACAATCCAGCAAAAGGCTCTCATCATGCCAGCCTGAGGCTTCTATAAACACCTCTGGGACCCTATTGGGTAGTGTTATTGGAAGAGTACTGTATCAGTTTAAATGTTGTTTTGGCTGTTTTATAATAACAGCTAAATAATGGTAACTTAAATAAAATACATATTTATTTTTCTTTCACATAAAAATCCAAGCTGGTAGATGGTCTGAGGGGAGATTAGCCTAGTTTCTAAGGTGTTCAGGTTCTTTTCTTGCAATTCTTCCATTCCCTAGGGTGTTAACTGTTATGTGTATGGTAATGATTCACTGCTATTACATCTGCTTTCTCTACTGCAAGCAGGGAGAAAGAGTGAAAGGCATTCATTCAGGTTCTTTTTAAGAGTACAGCCTAGAAGTTGCACCACTTCATTTGTCAGACCATTGTCCAGAACTAGTCAGTTGGCGACACTTAGATGGCAAGGAAGGCTAGAAAATGTACTTTCAACCAGGTGGTCATTGTTCTAGCTAAAATTGTTTGGGGAAAGTGGAAGGGAGTGAACCTTAAATATTATCAAAGGAAGAAGGGAAAAATAGATATTAAGGTGGCAATCTATTGTTACAGGTAATATTATTGACAGCTTCAATGAACATAATCATGTGATCATACTTGATTAAATAGGGGAAGACGATTCCTAAAGATAAGAGGCATAAAGATGTGGTTTTTGGCAGGAATAGCAATGTTATTCATGGGAGACATTGTGGGTGAGGACATGGCAGACAAAAGTGACATTTATACCGTATACCTAAAAATCAGCATAGCTGAAACTTAGCATTTTCCAAAACAGTACGTCTTATTTGTCCAAATTCATTTAATGATAGTACCATCCAGACAGCTATCCAGACTATTATAATGTGGGAATAATGCACTCATCTTATTCCTTTAGTCTCCCCCACTGATTTTACTTCCTAGGTGTGATTCCAGTCCCACCCTTCTTCCTTCTCTTTGCAATTACTTCTTTCATTTGGCTCCCTTCGCCTCACTCACGTGATGTTCTTACACTCTCTTCTCCAGTTTCAAGAACACTTCCGATATAGCCTAAGTGATATAATCAAAAGACCAATCTGACCATGTCACTTCCTTACTTAAAACAACAAAACAAAAATCTTCAATTGCATTTCATTACGTACTTGATAAAGCCTAACAGGTTATAAGATATGCCATGATCTGACCTCTGGCTAGTTTTCTTATTTCCTGGTGTCCTAGCATATTTTATCATACTAAAATTTCCCGTCTCCTCGATGTCATGCTATGTCATCCCTCTCTGCTTCTGCCCTTTATTAATCACTTTTTCTTCCAAGGCTCAGAGTTCAAAGGAATCTCTTTCTGGAAAGCCTCCTTTGACCCTCTGTTTCTTACACTAGAGTTTACCACTCTTTCCTTTTGTTACCTCTGTAACTTGTTCATTGCAAATATTTGTTTACTACACAGTCTCCACGATTGTGAATGAATCCCTGTGGGAAATTCATCTTCCATCTGTATCCCTAATGTCTGTCACAGTATAAATCTTTAATAAGTATAATTTTTACTGAATGAATACATAAATTGAAAAATTCTATCTTTCTTATATTGGTTCTCTGTCACTGTCATCTCTATTGTAAAGGTGTATGGTGTAAGAAAATAAAATGGTTCTAAGTTTGCTTCTTTAGACAGTAAGAATACAGGAAGTCTCTATTCTAGTTTGGATATAAGTTTTTGTAATAATAAAAAGTGAGTTGTTTTTATTTTAGGTACAGCTAATTTTTCTCAGTTTCTGTCTTAGTCATCTCAGCTGCTATAACAAAATGCAATAGACTGAGCTGCTGAAACAATAGACATTTCTCACAGTTGTAGAATCTGGAAAATCCAAGGTCACAGTGCAAGCAGATTCGATTCTTGGTGAAGGCCACCTTCCTGGCTTGCAGGCTACCACCTTCTCACTGTGCCTTCACATGGCAGAGATCAACCTCTGCTCTCTCTTTCTCTTCTTAAAGGAACAATAATCTCATGATCGCATCTAAACCTAGTTACTTCCAAGGGCTCCACCGCCAAATATTATCATATTGGGGGGATATATGAATTTGAGAGGGCACAAACATTCAGTTTATAAGTATCCTGGCTCTCTTTTACTCTTGGTTCTCAAGAGTTCTAAGATCTTTTCAATGTCAAATGAATTTATATTCTTTAAAGTTACTTTGAATTAATGATATCTTCAGGGAGATATTTTTGAAATGGTCTGTGGTATACTTAGCCATGTTTAAATAAGGGCTTACGAAGTTGGACAATTAATTTCACGAACTCATCCTAGAAAAAGTACTACATACCTCATTGCTGAATATTACTATGGTCACTTTTGAAGTATTCCCCTTGGGAAGCTGTGCACTGACGCCAGTGCCTAGTCCGCCCTTCAAAGCAATTTTGAGCTGTCATGACCTTACCAAGGTTATGATACCTTACCAAATTGTTTATAGGGTACTGCCAATGGAAGCGCACGGTTGCAAGTTCACAAACTTAATTGTCATATTTGGGTATGACGACAGCTCTGATGGCCATTCCAGAAAAAGGGTTTCAAAATTGCTTTGAAGGGTGGACTAGGCGCTGTTGTTGGTGCATAGGTTCCTAGGAGGAGTACTTCAAAGGTGACCATGATGATATTCAGCAATGAGATATGTAGCACTTTTTCTAGGATGAGATCGTGAAATTAATTGTCCAATCTCAAAGATTCTTTGAGTAGAGGAAATATTAAGTTCAGGATAGTAATTGCATGGGGGCAGGGAGTAAATAATTACAGTATACTGCTAGTACTGTATTAAGTGAAGGTTGTGGTACATCAACCACAATATATTATAAGAAAAGAAAAAATGGGGGTTCTCTGATGGTATAGTGGCTAGGCTTTGGTGCTGTCACCCCGACGTCCTGGGTTCGATCTCTGCTCAGGGAACCAACCAAAAAACAAACAAACAAACAAAACCCACAGCCATTTTTCTTTCTTTCTTTATTTGGTTGGTTGGTTCCCTGACTGGGAAGCTAACCCAGGCTGCAGTGGTGAGAGCACCAAAACCTAGCCACTAGACCACCAGGGAACCTCCCCCATTTTGCCATTTTATTAAAAATAGAAACTTACTGTTTATTTTAAAAGCAGTACAGGTTGATCATAAAAAAATTTATAAAATACAAACGTATATGTAAAGAAAAAAATAAATCCCATACCTCACAGACAACTCTATGACTTTGTTCATATTCATTAACTTTAATACTTCTTAAATAATCCTCACTATAAAAATACTAATTTACATTTCAATTTTTTATGGTAGTTTCTTTTTAAATTTTTGGTAAAAATCTGTTGATCTTTCTTTAGGAATCTACTTTTGGTGGTGTTTTTAAGCACTTAAAGAATATGTAACTATTTGCTTGTGGTGTATTTCTCTTAGGGTTTTTTAACATTAAAAATTTCAATCTGTCTGAAGTTTATTAAGGTATACTACATGATGATCGAGTCTAATTTTAGAACCTTTTTTTGGAGCCTGCAGTTTGTCTCAGGAACTTTGTCAGGAATAGAGGATCATACCACAGATCTATTTATAATATATAGCTCTAGGTTCCATTTAACAGATTTTACAGTGATGAAAAATTGAGAATTGCATTGAACGAAATGAGTGAATCCACTCTGAGAATCTGGTTCACTTACTATATTAACATACTTTTAACTTTATACATTTTTTTCCCCAGACAACTTGCTCGGGAAAATGTCACAAACTAATGTTCTGTTCGGAAAGTTTGTTTCAAAGCTATTGGGTTTGTTATGAGAGCATTTGTAGTACACTGTTTGTTGGCCTATACATGTTAAAAAATAAATTTAAATTTTTACCAATTTTACAAAAATTTTATTTTGGTCTTTTTAGAATCTGTGTTTGTGGATATCCCCGACAGCATGTAAGAAAATACAAAGGTGTAAGTAGCAGGATACCGGTTTCTTCAGGATTCATGGTGCAGATGTTAACAGGGATTTATTTTGCTTTGTAAGTTTATTTTATATGCAAGGTAAACCTTTGACCTCTTTGGAAAATTATAGTCTGTTATTTTATTATTACTATATAATAAACTCAATTCATAAACAGCATTTTTATGAAAAGAGCATCAATCAAGATCTTGATAATAACTTTATTATTTCAAGTGTATATTTTAATATTTTGAAGAATTTGTATCTATGTAAAACTTTCATTATTTTTTTTTTTTTAATTCAAGGACAGAATGAAAATTAAAACACCTAAATATACTCACAGTTTCTTTCTTCATTTCTCTTTTCCTGGCTATAATTTCCCAATAGTTGTTCTACCCAATGAATAACTTTCCATTTCCAGAAATTTTAACTCTTGAGCATCTTAAAGTCTCTTTGATCACAGATAATTTATTATTAATATACTATTAATTTCTAATATTGATTCTTAGTCTTAATGCCTTAGATACTAGTATTTTTCTTTGAACCCTATCTTTTATTTTGTAATTCCCTTATTATGCATATCTTACTGTACTTTGCATTATATTCATTTCATATTAAAATTTTCCCTAGTAGATTATAAACTTGTTGACTGAAAACAGAATTTATGATCTTTGGGCCAAATCTGGCCTGCTGCCCATTTAAAAAAATTTTTATTTTGAAACACATTCGTTTGTTTACATATTATTTGTGGCTGCTTTTGTTCTATACTACAGAATTGAGTAGTTGCAATAGAGAATATATGGCCCATAAGCCAAAAATATTTATTATCCAGCCTGTTAAGAAAGTTTTGATCCCTGTGTTAGACCATTACTATTGTCCCACAGAAATGTTTTTTTGTTTGTTTGTTTGTGTGTTGTTGTTGTTTTTGGTGGTTCCCTGGCTGGGAATCGAACACAGGCCATAGGTGTTGAAAGTGCCGAAGCCTAGCCACTGCACCACCAGGGAACCACCAACTTTCTTTTTTTGCTTTGTATTTCACATTGTGTAATTTCTATTGATCTATCTTCATGTTCATTGATTCCTTCACTATGTTGAGTCTACTGATGAGACTACCAAAGTGTTTATTTCTAGCCTTTTCATCTGACTCTTATAGTTCCATATCTCTGCTGAAATCTCTATCTGTTCATAGGGTCGGACAATTAAGTTTGCGAACTCATCCCAGAAATAGTACTACGTACCTCATTGCTGAATTATCACTACGGTCACCTTTGAAATACTCCTGGAAAGCTACGCACTGACACTAGCGCTAGTCCACCCTTCAAAGCAATTTTGGAACTCTTTTTCTGGAATGGCCATCAGAGCTGTCGTCATACCCAAAACCTGATAAGTTTGCAAACTTGCCACCATGCGCTTACATTGGCAGCACTGTACAAACAACTTGGCAAGTTGTCATAACTTTGGCAATGACATCTTGCCAAGTTGATTGTACAGTGCTGCCATTGTAGGCGCAAGGTGGCAAGTTAGTGCACTTAATTGTCAGATTTTGGGTACAACAACAGCTCTGATGGCCATTCCAGAAAAAGAGTTCCAAAATTGCTTTGAAGGGTGGACTGGGTGCTGGTGTCAGTGCGTAGCTTCCCAAGGGAAGTACTTACTTCAAAGGTGACCGTAGTGATAATTCAGCAATGAGGTACGTAGCACTTTTTCTGGGATGAGTTTGCAAACTTAATTGTCGAACCTTGTACATGTTGTCCATGATTTTCACTAGAACCTTTAATATATTAATCATAGTTATTTTAATTTCCCTGATAGCTACAACATCTTAGTCATCTCCGAATTTGGTTCTGTTCTTTGTCTCTTGACAGGGGCTTATTTTCTTCGTGCTTTTTGTGTGCCTTGTAACATTTGATTGATCATCATTTTGTTCATGGCTAGGACAGTAGAGACTGAAGTAAATAGTATACATGCCCTGGAAATGGGCATGCCTCTTTTCTTCTAGGCTGCTAGTGGAATTATAGGCAGGAGTGAACTGGGGTTGTATTTTATTGTTGCTATGGTTACCTTTAGGGCACCACCTACTTCAAATTCCTCTCATATTACCTGTTACTTAAGGTGGGAGGAGCTGGATTGCTGGAGTGTTTTTCTCAGTATCCTTGCTCCGTCCTCAGCTTTTAGCTTTCCCTGTGCATCTGCCCCTCAGAGAGTGCCTCTCTGTTCTGGAATAGCCATCAGAGCTGATACTCAGTAGGGTGCTATTGCTTGTTTCCAGATGTGTAGTAGCCTGGTTAGGAGAGGGGAGAAGGTGTTTGTCATCCTGGTCCTGCCTCTAATAGGCCCTCTGTCCCTGCATGGAGGGGGAGTTCCTCATTCCTCAGTGGTCTTGCTCCTCCTCCAATGTTAAGAGACCTCTAGTGGTCTCTGCAATGGGATGGTTTCTCGATCCTTCCTGCATAGGTAGAGGGTTTTTTTCCTTTCTTTCCCTCACAGCCATAGTTGGTTTTCAGTCTTTGCCACTGGGGTGAAAGGATTTTTGTTCTCTCCCCAAAGGCTTTACAATTTTTGTTCCATGTGAAAAAAGAGTCTGGCTGGATCTTCATGCCTTGCCTGCTTGGGTGGCCACTCTTCTTCAGGCCTGCACTACCAAGGGTTGCATTCTCTAGTTCCCCATCTTGTCCCCAGTTTTTCTTGTGAGTGCTTAAAGGAGGTTTGTGGAGAAGAGCTTGAGAATAGGTATGAACTCCCCTTGTATTCATATCTGCTCCTAGGCATACTGTATGCTTGTGCTGACTCACACTTAGATTTTCAGTTTCTTAAAAAGTTTAGCAAATTCTTTTTATCCACTTGCGTTGTGGCCTGTCTCTCCTTAGAGGCACCTGTTTGCCCTTAGGTTTTGGGCTACATGGTTGTCCTGTCACTTTAGCTCCTTCCTAGAGTCAGGAAAAATTACAGTTTTGTGGATTATCTTGTTTTTATAGTAGGAGCAATGTTCTTTCCATTTTTAGGCCTCACTTGCACTCTTGATGTAATTCACACTTCTTTATTTTGTTGGCAGATGACCAAGCCATTATTTCTCTGTCCATTTTCATCATTTTACCAGTTTTTATGAAGAGTTTGTCCATCTCTTTGAAAATTATACACGGACACATTATTGTCTCAATATATCTGATATTTGCAAAACATCATGTACACTTCTAAATGAATATCAAAATGCAAAGAAGTAACTACTTAGACTGTTGCAAGCCACAGTAGTTATAGATTCTCATTAAAAACTGTGGGAGTCAAAGAATAATTTGACCATAAAGTGTTCTGAACATTATTCTAAGGCATATAATTTATTATGCTTTGACTTGCTTTGAAAGTTTAAAATGCTTTGAAATTGCCTAGCATTTTTTGATATCTCTTCCATAAATAGAAGTGTTCTTTAGAGAACAAATGTACATCTATAAAATTTTCTTTGCTATTAATGGACTTTCAGATATAATTGAAAAAATTTAAAGATTAAAAATATGTTTTTATGGAGGGTGGAATGCTAAGCAATGTACAAATATGATCTCTTATTTTCCTCAGTAAAAATAAAATTTCTCATTGTGCTTTGTTCAATTATATAGAATTAGCAATAATTATACTTTCTTGATTTAATTTTATAGCTATAATGGAGAATGGGATCTAGCTCAAAAGGCATTGGATGATGTTATATACAGAGCCCAGTTAGAATTATATCCAGAGCCATTGCTGGTAGGTGCCTCACTTATTTAGGTAAATTTTTAAATTAAAAATTTCTCAATTTAGAACTATAAATTGAGAAGTAGCCATTCATAGTGCATTAATATGTCATTAATACTCAGTGATTTATGCTCGTGTTATACTAGGAAAATTTTGCACTTGGTATATGTAATAAAATTTGTTTATGTTCCTGTTATACTAGGAAACTTTTGCACTTGGTATATATAATAAAATTTGAAATTTTATTAGGCTAATTTCTTAGGTATCTGATAGTCTATTTAACTTGTAAGAGTGTTCTTAACATGCTAGAGCTACATTTCTTTATTAACATTACATTTGAAAATATAATTAAATATTTTGAAATTTTTAATTTCATCACTTAGATATTATTTTGAACTGTAAGTTTCTTTCTGAGCTCTTTCTCCTTATTCTAGGGCATTTATATATCATCTTATGAAATACCTTGGAGAAAGTATTCAATTTTAAAACCAGTTAAAATGTAATATTTTGTTTTATCTAAGGGTATAATAAGTAATACATTTGTTAATACCAATTTTAACCTATATGTTTCCTTCTCAGGTTGCTAATGCAATAAAGGCTTCATTGCCTCATGGTGCCATGAAATCTAGTAAGGAGGGTACAAGGTGTATTCAAGTTGAAATCACACCAACTTCCTCTAGAATATCAAGAAATGCAGTAACCAGCATGTCAATAAGAGGTCATAGGTGGAAAAGACACGGTAAGAAATAAAAAACCCCCACAACTCTGCACATCAGAGAATTGTTGATTCTATCACATTTTTTTTGTATTTGCTGTAACTTCTAGCTTTAGAAAACAGTATCATATTGTCATGGACAGGCAGTATCATGTTGCCTTTCACTTATTACCCATGAGTGACAGGCAATAAGGAAAATAGAGCTCTTTATGTTACATATATGAGTGAAAATGTACTTAAACCTTGTATTGGCTTTTTAATTATATTTTAATGGAGTAGGAGAGTAGGAAAATGCATTTTTAAATTATTCATACATTTTAGGTTCCTATTTGCAAATATTCCTTAATGTTTCTGATTTGTCAACTAACTTTTTAGTAGGTAAACTTGAATGTTGAAATAGGGCAACTGATAGGGACTTTAATATTTTCTTCTGGACTTCCTGTAAAGCATGCCATAGCATTGACACAACTCTAGGTATTTGTGTGTTCTAGAAGTTAATCTTCCAAGGTTTTTTGTTTGTTTGTATTTATTTATGTATATATGTATGTATGTATGAATTTATTTTCAGTTACAGTTGGCATTCAGTATTACATTCGTTTCAGGTGTATAGCATAGTGGTAGACATTTATATTATTTATAAAGTGATTCCCCTCGATTAGTCTAGTTCCACCTGGCACTATACATAGTTGTTGCAGTTGTTTGTTTGTTTTAATATTCCTTCTTGACTGCTTCATTTTATTATTTAAAAACTCTACTGGAAGTTAATTTTGTTCACCATGGTCTTCTCAACACTTTCTTATTTCTCTTCCTTCTCTTATAATTAATTATTTCTTGTTTATTTTCTTACTCTTTTTGTAACTCCTCCTCTACCTATAAGTTATGGTAGTAGCAAGAATCAGTATAAGAAGAAGATTACTATCACTTTTGTCAGAAAGTAACCACAGCGTGGGAAGCAAAAAGCCACTTCTTTGCCCTAAGCAAACATACATATTAGGGGTAAAGCAAAATTCATTCCATATTTTTCTTCCTATAAACTGTGAGGAAAATGTAACTCCTTGTAGTATATTTGGTTTTAGTTGTCCCTATGATCTCTGTAGAGAAATACTGAAGTGAAAAGAATGAGATTATTCATGGTGAATTAGAAAGTTGATGATGAAAACAGTTGCCATTGTTCCTTCTCAGGGAAATCTAGGAGATAGTATGCAAAAAGAAAAAAGAAAAAAGAAAAAAGAAAAAAGAATGATGATGGAATTTTCCAGCTTAATCAATGATCATTTTGAATCTTTTTCTTTTTTAAAGTAGTGTGACAATTCTCGAAAATCCTTTAGGGAAGCATAAAAGAAGTGGTAATGTTTGCCATCAGCAAGGCTACTATTTAAAACAGTTTCTTTAGTGAAAATTATGCTAGTGAAGGGACTAGATTACAGGTAGAAAGTCTTTTAATTAGACATGGTGATACAATAGAGATCATTTTTTTGTTTTGGCATTAGTAAGTGAAAATAAGCAATGAACCAGATGATATGGGTCATTGTACCTATAATGGCTCCCAAACTACCACTATAGGAAATGCAAGAATGAATTTTAATTCCTTTCCCACTTACTGTTTTTGCTATTTAGGTGGACATATTACATATTGAGAATTAGGGGGGAAATATAGGTCCTATAGTTAAAAATGTGAAATACTAAAGTTCAGTTGTATTTGTGCATGTGTGTGTGTGAGAAAGAGGTGTGTGTATGTATCCATGCATGCATTTATCATAGGAAGATGTGTACCCTGCAATAAAATAGAAGGAATTTTCCAGAAATATAGGAATGAATAAATAAATAAAAACAAGAGAAAAGGCTACTTGAAGTATATTATATCTATTAGATACTTACATATTTTCTAGATTACTTTTTGGTCACCACTTGAGGAGTTGGCATTGTGTCTTAGGGTTACAGCCTGATTAAAGTAACCTTTCTTATCGCCCGTTCCCCTATACTTAGTCAAGCTTCACTCCTCTAATACTTGGGCAACTTCAGTTTATGATAAAAAAAAGTCACAAATGAAGATTCAAAAGAGAATGAACTATGGAAAACAAGTCAGGCTCATGGAGCAGATACAGAATATAGCTTAGTCTTGTTTGCCACTCTTCTGTAATGTGAAATCCCTTTATCCAGTGGACTCTAACATATTTCTAGTTAAGGTTCTAACATATTCCTTATGTTCTTTTTTTTTTTTTTAAGGTTCTTTACAGGTAGGTTGCATTCTCTCTTTTTAGGATAGTCTTGGCTTTCCTTTCGAGAACTCTATTTGTCATTGTTACCCTGTTCTGCTGAATTAAAAACTTTTCTGTTTTCTGTCTTTGTGGTCCTGATTCCTATTTGAACACCTTATTATTGTTCTGGACTCTCTAGCTGACACTGGCTTCTTGTGAGGAAGATAGATATCGTTGTTATAGTTCTTAAATATATAAATAATTCTCAAGTTATAAATTGATTTTTAAGTTTATATATAAAATATATTTGTTACATTCATACATGAATTACAACAAAATTTAATTTATTTATACACTAATTTTTGCAGAAAAGATTTCAGGATGAGGCACAAAAGCCTTTTCATTCCATAATGTTTCTAAGCCGGAGTGCTTCACAAAGTATGCTATAAATACTAACAGTGTAATGATCTTTTTATAATTTCTGTAGCCCTGTAGTATGGTATTCTAACTCTATTAACTCACAATTATATCAGCGTTATAGTCAGGATTTTTTAGAATATTGTTTTAATACCTGCTTGAACATTTATTTTATGAATCTGACTTTATGACTTTATGAGAAAAGCATTTAGTTGAAACCAAGTGGCTAATAGTTATAAAAACATTTTGAAAATGCAGAAACGACCATTTTAAACCCAAAGTTGCAAACTTTAAAGAATGGGCAATTGAAATTTTATATCTGCAATTAGAAATGTATAAAGTTTATGTTTTTATTTTAAAAGTTATCTTTACTTATTAAGGAAATTTAGAAAAACATTAACAGTTTTAGGAAAAGGTTTAAATGTTTTTAGTATCATTTTGAGAAGCTCCATTATTTTCAGATTCTAAAATGTTATTTGAGAAACAAATTTCCCTTTTCCATTATAGATAAAACATTTAGACCAAAATGGGACATTTCTTTCTGGCCAAAGGTAACATTGCATCAATTTTAACTGGCATTCTTTATACTCATGGAAGACAAAATAAATTTTTTTTTTTAATGTGGGTCGTTCCCTGGTTGGGAATCGAACCCAGGCTGCAGTGTTGACAGCGCCGAAGCCTAGCCACTACACCACCAGGGAACTCCCTCAAAATAAAATATTAGGAAATATTAGATGACTTAAAGAAAAAGGACATACTAACAACCAAAGAGCTAAAATATCACGTTGGTATGACTGACACATATGAACATTAGGTTTAAAGAGGGAAAAGAGTGGTCTCAGAATCCTGGCTTAGCCAACTTTAAATGAAAAAAAAAAATCTTAAGTCTATTTCTAGGTAAAATAATTTTCTATACTGAGAAGTAATATATTTCAGAATTATTGGTCTGATGTAAAAACACTTGTTTATACATCATTGTGCTCTACATTTTTTACTAAGGAGGCCTTACATCATTCTTGCTGTAGTTAATGAAGTCATTATTTATTGTTACTTATTATTGAGCACTACCTGGTCCCCTTAACCCTCTTTTTAAGAATATTTGTTGGGAGTCCTCTGGTGGTGTAGTGGCTTAAGGCTCCGGTGCTATCAGCGCTGCGGCCTGGGTTCGATTCCCATCTAGAGAGCTACCCACATATAAAAAATAATAATAATAAAATAAAAAAGGAATATTTGTTGCACATTGCACACAGAGGAAGAAATAAGCTTTTATGGTATTATAATAAATGTTGTTACCTGTTAATAGTCATCATGAAGGATTCACCTGGTCTAGCAGCATCCATATGTTGCAATTCTTGAAGCCGTTTTTAAAAAAAACTTAAGACTTAATAAAGATGACAAAAAATTTGGGGGTGTGACTGAATACACCTCAGTAAGGAGAACTGTATCCTTTACTATGGACACAACAGAAAACTAGACTTGACTGTTCTTTACCTACGGAAACTGATACTGGCTCCTAACCAGTGTGTCCATAAATTGTCTGGTCCAGACTGCATTTTTCTGTGTGCCCCAGGCTGTTCTTTTCTTATCTGGAAAGTCTGACTTCAGGAGCCAGATTTCTTAGTCTTTGTTTATGTCCATGTTCAGAATGTAGTCCTTTAACTTCCAGGATTTTATTTCATGTTTCTATGGCTGCTTCTGTTTCCTCTAGTCTGCCTTGCAAATTGCTATCCAAGGTTATGAATTGTTACAGTGTTAATTTTTCTAACCCAGGACACACACTTCATGCTCAATATTTTTTGTTACACAAAGGTGACTTCTGTTGGTAAAAACTGCTAAGAAATTACGGGAATGTAATATTTTATCTGTGTACCTGTCAATGGCTGCCCATTGCAATCAGAACGAAATCTAAGCTCTGATCTGTGACACAGGTGACTACTGCTTTGACCTCACTTAGAAACTCCCTTCACCCTTCCTTGAAACACTTCAACATACTAAACCATTTCTGCATTAGGGGCTTTGTACTAGCGGTTTGGGGTATTTGAGCTGAGATTCAAATGATGAAAAAGTGCCAACTTGAATTTTTCCTCCACATTGTTTTGTAGCCGGTGCTATTTCATCATTCAGATCTCAGCTCAAATATCTCTTCTCGAAGAGATCTTCTTCCCAGACCACCCATCTAACCTAAGTGTTCTCCCTTACCACCCTTCTCCTCACTCCCATTATTCTTATTTATTTATTTATTTATTTTTGGGCGGGGGAGTAGTTTCCTGGCTGAGAATTGAACCCAGGCTGCAGCGTTGAGAGCACGGAAGCCTAGCCACTACATCACCAGGGAACTCCCATCTTCCATTATTCTTATTTGCTTCATTGCATTTTCCACTATCTAAAAGTCCCTTGTTTACGTAATTCCCACACTACAATGTAAACTCTGTGCGAGTGGGCTCTTTGTCTGGTTGACAGTTGTATCTGCAGAGCCTAAAACAATGTCTGGCACATAGGTACTCAGTAAATAGTAATTGAATGCTTGACTGAGTGAATGATAAAGAAGTATATGGTATAGACTGAGGAATTTGTTCCTTCCTTCCTTGTTGTATTGAGAAACAGTGTAACAACATGACAGTAAACTGGATAGAAGGGTATTCACTTATAATCCCACTACTAAAGAGTCATAATTTTGTAATCTTTTTCATACGTGTGTGTATTTTTCATAGTTGCTTTCTACTTAAATTAAATTTTAAAAAAATTAATGTTTTGGGGATTTTGCTTTTGTTCAGTTAACATTTTCAAAAGTTTTCCCAAATTCTCTTGGTAAGTGCAGTTATTTTAATGGCTACATAATACATTGGGTTGATATTTCATTATTTACTTAACCATTTCCTTAAATAATTTGTTTCTAACTTTTTGCTATTATAGCTAACACTGCAATGAATAGCTTAATGACTACAGATAGCATTTTTCTTTTGTTGAATAGAATAAATTTTAAACGTAAACTGATGAAAGAATATAAAGTTGTTCAGGTATTTTATGAAATTTTAAATATTTATATCTTATAAATTATAAAGAAATGCATATGACTTTATTTGGGGTTACTCTAAAATACTTTGAATAATGTCAAAATTGTATGATGCAGACATTTAATAAATGAATTAATCTTTTTCAGGCTTCAGCTTATTGTTTTTATAAATAAATTTGTAAGTGCCTCATAACTAGACTCCTTTAGACTCATAAAGTAGTCTGAATACAGAGCTTTGTAAATTCTATGAATAAACAAATTGTTCCTTAATTTAAATTGTCACTTTTAGTAAATTGGGCAGCCCTGAAAATATAGATGACAAAGTTGGGATAAAGAGTTTCATGAGTGGGAGTTCCCTGGTGGTGTAGTGGCTTAGGCTTCGGCACTGTCAACGCTGAGGCCTCGGTTCAATTCCCAGCCAGGGAACTACCCACATTAAAAAAAAAAAAAAAAAAAAAAAGTTTCATGAGTGACATAATGGAGTAGATTTTGAAATTACAAAATTATATATGGGAGAAATCATGACCAGTTTTAATGATATTTGCAGTTTGTTTCACATTTTTCCCTCTCAAAGCCAGAAGAAATGTATGAGAAATGATTTGAGTGCCTTTGAAAACCAATTTGGAAGTGTCTATTAAAATATTCTTTAACTCTCCTCATTTCTGAATATGGAGAGAAGTGTCTCTATTTATAGAGCTTATACAAATAAAATATATTCTCTGCAGTTTCTCTTTGGATCTTTTTTCAACTTTTTGAATTATTTGAAATCAAATATAAATTTTGTTTAGAACCATTATGACATAACAGTTTTTCATAGATTTTTAAGTTCTGCACTTTTAAACAGATTCTGGTTTTT